>JAQZBX010026979.1:0-28641 GCA_029593785.1 Cabassous unicinctus
TTCCTATGAATGTTGATATTTTGAATCACATGTTGTTAATGGCATCTAGAATGGTGAATCCTTCCAGAAGGTTTTCGATTGACTTTGCCCAGCTCCATCAAAGGACTCACTATCTGTGGCAGCTATAGCCTTAAAAAATGTATTTCTTAAATAATACTTGAAAGTCAAAATGACTCCTTGATCCATGGGCCACAGAATGGGTGTTGTGTTAGCAGGCATGAAAACAACACTAATCTTGTTGTATATCTACATTAGAGCTTTTGGGAGACTAGGCTCCTTGTCAATGAGCAGTAAGATTTTGATAGGGATCTTTTTTATTTTCTGAACAGTTGGTGATGCTGTTCAAGTGGACTTGTAGGGTTGCATTG
This sequence comes from Cabassous unicinctus, assembly GCA_029593785.1. Lineage (NCBI taxonomy): Eukaryota > Metazoa > Chordata > Mammalia > Cingulata > Chlamyphoridae > Cabassous > Cabassous unicinctus. The sequence goes on from JAQZBX010026979.1 coordinate 369, forward strand.
TGGGAGTGGGAGCTTGACTGGGCAAAGTAGTACCTTTGTAGCTAACCCTTTATATCTTTTGCCTTGAAGAGAATTCCTAATAGGGAAAGAAATACACTTATGCTATGCTTTTTCCTGTACTCTTAAGTTCATTCCTCCTACCCGATAACCCTTTGTAATGGTGGTGGTGGAAAAGTGTGATTCTTCCTTTAGATAGGAAAAATGGAGGCCCAGAGAGGTTATTTACATAAAATTATATAGCTAGTATATTTGGGGGAGGTTGGTAGCAGGAGAGCAGATGGGGCAATGAACTTGGAAGAAACACTGACTTCCAAGTTAGAATCCTTTCCATTGTTTCACAGCTGTTTGGGTATGTATAGTTGTGAATAATAGTTCTTAAGTAGCTCTTCTGGCCTAGACATGAAAGTCTAATGAAGAACCACCCCAGAAGTAGGGATCCAATGCTGTGCTCTTGATTGATGCTCATAGGCATGACTAGTGCCTAATTAAAGTGCATTGATGACTGATAACTTATTCTGTTACCATCACCCCTCAGGTGAAGAGGAATGGACCCTTTGACTCTCCTTAGAACTTGCTGAGCTGCTAAACCCAGGTCCTTTCTAATTATATAGAATAGAAGCATATGGTTAGAATTTAGAAGTCTATGTATTAGATGTATTTTAAAGTAGGTAACTTGAATAGTTTCAGTTGCGTTTTAATTTGTTCAACTCCATCTCTTTCTTTCTTCCTTGTTTCAGTTTGCTAGGTTGCCGAAAGCAGATACCATGAAATGGGTTGGCTTACAATGGGAATTTATTTACTTACAGTTTTGAGGCTGAGAAAAATGTCGAAATCAAGGCATCATCAAGGTGATGCTTTCTTCCCGAAGATTGGCTACTGGCGATGGCAAGGCACATGGCGGTGTCTGCTGGTCTCAATCTCTCCCTTCTCTTCTGGGCTTTGTTGCTTCCAGCTTCTAGGTTTCATGGCTTTCTCTCTTTGTGTGAATTTCATTCTCTTATAAAGGACTCCAGTAAGAGGATTAAGATCCACCTTGGGCCTTGCCTTAACTGATGTAACTTCATCAAAAGGTCCTCCTTACAATAGGTTTACACCCACAGGAATGGATTAACTTGAAAACATGATTTTCTGAGGTACGTACAGTTCCAAACCAGCACACTTGTCTTTGCCCATTTTTGAACTGAGAGATACTTGAGAGGCAGTACAGTATTTAGGAAGCACAGACACCTGGTTTGAATGCAGGCTCTGCTAGCTGCTGTCTGTGATCTTGAGTTGTTTACTTCTCTATACCAGAACTTATGACATAGAGAAAATAGCTCATATCCTCATAGGATTGCAGTGATGCTTAAATGAGTTAATATACATAAAATGCTTAGAAGAATACTTGACATGTAGTATATACTCATTACATGTTAGCTGTTTATTGTTAATAGTCATAATAACAATACTATTTACCACTGCTACTACTCCTCTTTTTTTTTCCAAAGATTTATTTTTATTTCTCCCCCCCCACCACGCTCCCGACCCCCTCCTCCCAAGTTGTTTTGTGCTTGCTGTCTACTCTCTGTGTGTTCCTTGTGTCTGCTTGTCTTCTTTCTAGGTGGCACCAGGAACTGATCCTGGGACCTTCCAGCATGGGAGAGAGGTGCTCAATCTCTTGCACCACCTCAGCTCCCTGGTCTGCTGCATCTTTTTGTTTCTGTGTCTTTTTGTTGTGTCATCTTGCTGGGCCAGCTCCCTACTCAGGCCAGCTCGCCACGCGGGCCAGCTTGCCTTTCACCAGGAGACCCTGGGAATCGAAACCTGGACCAGGTCCTATATGGTAGGCAGGAGCCCAATCGCTTGGGCCACATCTGTTTCCCAACTCTTCAACTCTTTTGGTCAAGGTTGAATTAACTGTAATTCAGCTGTATTTCAAAAAAGAATAGAAGTTGACTTGCCCATTACACTTAACATCTGCTAAGAGAAGAAGGTAAGGGACAATAGGAGAATGAGCCCATTTACAAGGCATGCCACTGTGAACTTCCCAGAGTTCCCTTGACAGTGCTTCCTAAGCATCTAAAGAAGCATTGCTTAACTGGATCTAGTCTGGGGTATTCCAAGCTCACTTATATTGGAAAACCAACTGCATTTGAATCAGTTGAGCTAGATTCAGAAATTAGTGAAAATCCCTAGTATCAGTGAAAATTGTCCTAGCCTGGGGACAAAGGACAAAAGCTGAATAGTTTCACTTTCAGATCTTTTAAGATTAAATGATTCCTGTGGAAAACCAGTAACACAAATGTGGGCATGGAGAGAATGATTTTCATTCCTTTAATATTTGGATAGGAAACAGCCAGAAACAGGTTGCCCCCAAAAATATTAACTAAGATTTAGCATTTAATAATGTGAATCTCTGTCTAGGCTTTTTTTTTTTTTTTAACTTCCAGAAAGTTCTTTGCTTCAAATAACTGTAGCTAGACTCCCTCACAGTACCTGGCATGGTTCCAGAGACAGTGTTGGACTAAGTAAATGTGCAGTTAAACAACTGACAAGAACTTCCTTCTGTGTGTGTGTGTGTGTGTGTGTATATATAAATAAACATCTTGTTCTTCCTCTTCTCATTAACAGGTATCTCAGATGAAGACATTATCAACATAACCCTTCCTACTGGTGTCCCCATTCTCCTGGAACTGGATGAAAACCTGCAAGCTGTTGGACCTCACCAGTTCCTGGGTAACCAAGAGGCTATCCAAGCAGCAATTAAGAAAGTAGATGATCAAGGAAAAGTGAAACAAGCTGGAAAATAAAGTTTGGTTTTTTTTTTTCCCCAAGTGCTAGCTCAGAATAGCTGCAAAAGGAGTGGCATGCAGTGTGTTATGGGTGCTGATCTCTTGCTTTCTCTTTAAAATGAATTTGCTTTTTCCAGGGGTAGGCTGTGAGAGTTTGTATAGGTTACTTATTTTGGTCCAGATACTAATTTTAGGATGCCTGAGTGCTTTTGTTATAAGCCTTTTGAGTTAGCTCTCCTACTAGCCCAGTTTGAATTAGTCACCAAACTAGTTACCACTGGGGCTTAATCAAGGTCATAATCTTCTGAGATGGGAGAGTAAAAATGGATGTGAAGTTTAAAGTGTTTATCATTCAATAAACCATTGAGTCACCATTGTCAGGTGCTATTCCAACCTTGAAGTTACAGCAGTGAACAAAAGATAAAAATCCTCAAGTTTGCATTGTACCTCACTTAGAAGTTAAGGAGTTCATTCTTATGTTTACTGAGGTTTTCTGAGATGATAACTGAGAGAGATTAGATAATACACCATAATGAAGTATTTATTACTAGTCAGTTTCCTCTAGGAAAAGGAATGCCTGATAATTAAAACCAGAGGGCCATGAAATGGGAAAGTCATAGGTAGGTTCCTCCAAGAAACCCAAACATCAAAACCAACAACAAAAAGACTCTAACTTGTCTCTAGTTCAGGGATGTCAATTGTTGGGCATTTGTTAGAATTCCTCTTTGGCCACTAGAATTAGCAGCACATAGACAACCATAGTTATTTATGTTCTTTTGTTTTATGAACTTTAATCTCTGAGTAGTTAGTATTGATTTAGAAATAAAGTTCTGTGACTGAAAGTAATATCCCTAAAGTGTCTCTGTATGCTTCATTAATATTAAGGCCTCTGAACTAGTCTTCTACTTACATTTTTCTGTAATGCTCAGAGTTGCACTTATTTCAACACCTGGACACTCCTTATTTCCTGTAAATTGAAGGTGAAGGTAGACTATAGCTCATGTAACTTTATTCACATAAGCAGGGAACGTGGTATATGGGGGCTTGTCACATACATTTGTTGTTCATCAGCTCAGGGGAGAAGATTGCAGTATGTAGCATAGAACCAGGATAGGATATAGACAATTGTGTATCAATCTTAATGATATCCTCAGCATTTAAAACATGCTGTGAAAAGATTGTCATTTCTTGAAGCTAATTGCTTCTATTTCAAACAAATATCCTATTTCAATAAACTCATTTTAAAAAAAAATTTGCAGCTATAATAGCTCTTGCAGATATTTACCTTTTCATTGTTTTCTCTTAGTGGATGTGTTAGTTTGCTAAGGACCGCCAATGCAAAATACCAGAAATGGGTTGGCTTTTATAATGGGAATTTCTTAGGGTAAGGTTACAGCTCTGAGGCTGTGAAAATGTCCAAATCAAGGCATCATCAGAGATGCTGTCTCACCAAAGGTCGGCCACTGGGAAGGCAAAGAGGAGGCCAGTACTGCCCTCTCCTTCAGGCTCACTTTCTCCCCGAGCTCAGTGGGCAATCAGGCACATGGCTAATGTCTCCTCTCTCTCTTCCATGCCTCCTTGCTTCAGCTTCTGCTGCTCTACTGAGTCCAGCCTCCAGCCTCTCTTTTAGCCTCTCAGGGTCTCTGTCTTTCTGTGGCTGTGGGTGATCCTGGAGTTCTCTCCCACATGGCAGGGTAAAATGGCAGCACTGCTTGTCGCTCCTCCATTTATATAGGACTCCAGTGAGAAGATTAGGACCCATCCTGAGCCCCACAATCTAATCAAAGGCCCTTAACTAAAGTGATCCAATCAAAAATGATCTAACCAAAAGGTCCCACATAAAATAGGCTTTTACAGGCAATGGAATGGATTAGCTTTAGAACATAATTTTCTGGGGTCCACAAAAGACTCAAACCAGAACAGTGGATTAATTTATTTTTATCAATTTCGTAGTAAAACTGTTATTAGGAGGAAACTAAACCCTTGCTACTGCTTGGTTTCTATTTGATTTTTAATTCAGTATTCTCAATGCATTGAAGAAGATGGCTGAAAAGAGCTGAACCTGGTTTGCTCACAGCTGGCCACATCTGTGATGCACAAGGACATGGGATGTGAATGTTTTACATTTCTGACTGAGTACTGGATTCTCTACTACAGCTGTTTGTTTTTTTTTAATGCTGCTGCTTAACCCAATAATACAATTTAAAATTCAGAGATGAGGGTAGGAACACAGTTACCTATGTCCAAACCTATGGTTAGGCTGTACTCAGACCATTTGTTAGCAGCTTCATCTAAGTTTTCCAGCATGAGTGGTGCCATGTCTTCATGTAGCTAAACATCCTAGAGTCAGATTCTTCCCTCACCCTGCAGCATGATGTGCTTCTGCACACAAAACAAATGCTCACATCCAGTCACTGGAATCTTGCAGTGTCTTAAGATAGGGATGATATTTGCTGATTCTTTCCAATAGTTTGGTTTTATTGTTTTTGAGATCTTGGCTGAAATAAATCTGAACAGAAGAGACATAAAAATTCCATGAAAAATTACTGTTAACTCCAGTACTTCAACCATAAGACAATCTCCTGAACCTGTTTTCTTTGCTCTGTTAGAAGGATATCCAGATATTTTTGATGCAGGAAGCTTGAAGGCTGCCAAACCTGCACCCTAATCTTAGCATCTTTCTGCTCTAACTGAAGCTAGGGCAGAAAGTTGGATTCTTTCTTCATTTAAAGAAAAAGCCAGCCTGCTTTTGTGGATGTTTACAGTTGTTTGTAACAATTTTTACTGTATCCCTGTCAAATTAGAGTAAGTATAAATGACTATCTCCACCTTTAAATAAAAGACGTGTGTGTGTGTGTTTCCTGCCTCCTCCCCACCTCCAGGACTCTTGTCTTCTGAAAGGACCTAGAGGCAATAACCCAGTAACAAGTTTCCTAGTTCCCATATCTTGGTTTCTAAAAACTATTCCAGAGAACCAGGGCTGTTAGGGAAAATGGCTGATCCAGGTTTGGGGCAGATAATGTAGGAGAAGCTTGGAACATCTTAATGAGCCAGAAAAGAAGAAAATGCCCAAAGACTGATGGGACACAGAAATTGGCTTGAAAGGCCAAATTTGAGACAATTTGATATTTAAAAACAATCATGGTAATAGCTGATAGGAAATTGAATTTAAAAATAATCCATAAATCCATAATGATATTAAGAGAAAAAAGTAAAACTATAGAACAATACTAGCTTATAATGTAATAACTGATTCAAGCAAGGATGACGGTCAGTGGATGCTAAGACTATTGGGTTGATAGGGCACAGTTTCAAATCAACAATCTTAGTTACAAAGGAACAAAGCTGTCTTCACACTGGAGAGATGAGATCTCAGCATCCTGAATTAATGGGTCAAATGGATATTATGCAATATTTTGCAACTCCTTATAAGAATCAGTGGGAGGTACATAACATTACTTATGTAGACTTCTTAGGAAAACCTTTGAATCTAATAAACAAAAAGTAACTAAACAAATCCAGAATGTAGGACCTCTAGGCATTACAACTGACTTTGGCTTTCAAAAATACCAATTCCAAGAAAGAAACATAAAAATGAGTAAGGACCAATCCAGATTAAATGACACGGAAGAGACATACAGTGAAAGCAATCTGTGAACCTTAATTGGACCTTTGTATTTTTAAAAAGTTACAAATGACATTTTTGGGGACATTTGGGGAAATGTGAATATGAACTGTATATTAGGTGATAATATAATTGGGTATAGAAATTCTATTTTATGTAGTGGAATGTCCTTGTTCTTAGATATTCTCTGAAGACTAGAGTGCGATGTCATGAGTGCAGTTTAGTTTCAAATAGTCCAATCAGAATACAATGTACATGTATATTTAGAGGGGGAGGGAGAGAAAGCAAATGTTATAACTAGTGAATATAGAAAAGGGTTTATGATGTACCACTGTTTTAGGTTTTCTGTAGATTTGCAGTTTTTTTCAGAATAAAATTGGGAAAAACAAAGTGACAGGAGAAAAGGTTGACAAAGAAGTAAAAAAAGCTTTGTATTAAGTAGAGCTATTTAAATATGGAGTATATGGGATGACTGGATAGAGGTGCCTGGTTTCTGTACTTTTTATTTTTCTGGAAATCTCAGTCCCTGTTCTGTGAGGGAAAAAAAATTACTTCTTAAGCCTGTATTAGATTGTGAAGAAACAAATTGTACACTCATTTTATTTCCATTATGCCTCGGGCGACAGTTATGCATCAGATCAACATTCTGAAGAGATGTTTGGCTTGTCTGCTGATATAGCAAATTGAAAACAGGAATATGATTGCCATCACCTTGCAGTTGAACAAATAGTATGGATTTTCTTTTTCTTATTGCAAGACCTTCTGTTTTAATCCCTTAGTGCCTTAGGGTGACATCCCTTCTTAGTGTTATCGTTTTGCTCCGAAGTTCTACTTGATCGCTAGTCCTCTGTTTTCTTGAATTTTAGCTTCCTGCAGCGGGCACCTCCAAAAGTCCTAGCTTAAACTTTCACCCAGTTCAGTGTCATAGCCCAGCTTAATTCTATGTGACTCCAAAGCAGCCCTGGTTTCTCCATGCACCCTTCTACTGAGTCTGCTGAGGGTTATGACACAATAGTTGTTATGAATGCCACTCGGTGGCCAAAACACAAGTCAAATGACATCTGTTGGTACAAAAGATTTGCCCTTTATTCATGTTGTGGTGGGCCATTTAAACCTAAGTCTATTCTAACTTTAAAAACAAAACTCATGAAAATGTTCTGGTTTTCATGAAGGAGGCTTAACCTTTTCAAGACAGCCTCATTGCTTAGCTTGTTAACTTAATTCTTTGTAAAGCCAAGTTTTTAAATACTTAAGCATAGCCCAAAATGGGACATAAACATGTCTAGTTTTCAGAAAATGTAAGCCATCTGACAGCAACTGCAGCAGCTATTGGTCAAGATCTCAGATGGTTGCTTTCTCTATCATGGATGAAGCAACTCCAGCTGAAGGAGTAATTTGCCTACAGGGAGTTTACTTAGGAATTTCTCATGAATTCTCTCTAGCCACACAGCCATTGAAAAAGGAATGTCTGCCCAACCGCTCTGCCTGGCATCTGTCTGAGAAGAAACTTCATTTAATGTCATTTTGCCCTAAGTGGGGAATCAGACAGAGCTGGAGTTTATATTAGTCAAGTTAATTACATAAAATCTAGCTGTTTAGTGGGAAAACTCTTCCGAGTAGTTGAACCTGGACCTTGGCATGTATAATCTCTGGAGCAGAGAGGGTAAAGGCCAGCACACAGCTTCTGCGCGTTTGCTTGAGCTCCAGGGAGCCACTAGCCATCAGTTAGCTAGTTAGTATTTTTATTTTGGAAGCCCCCCCGGATCCTGAATTGGATTACAGGGAATGTTATTTGTTGCTGGAATTTCAGGTACCCTCCCAGGACTCTTGGTATTATGTAATCTTTTAGAACCTCTATTTCTGTACCTAGACACTGGGGGTCAGTATTTATTCATAAATGCCCCTGGATTGGGCTGGATATTTAGCTCTGGCTATTTCTATAAAGGGTCATACCTAAGGAGTTCTGAAATTCCTCCCCTGGTGAGATTGCTTTCTCTGATTACGCAACTCTAGAGCTCAGTCTATATAAATATAAAAGGCAAATAAAAACATCATGAATCCCCATGCGATCCTGGAAAAGAAGCAGTTTTTTTATCAAATTGAAATTCAATTTTAAATTTTCCATCTAAAATATAAACTAATATCAGGACTTTGTTGGTTTCTGGAGACTTCCCTGGTAATATCGGCCCCCTGAATGTACCCAAATGCTCAGTTGTCATCCTGACTGACACACTTGACTTTTCCTCTCCAGATAAGCTATCAAGTCCCGGTGAGTCTGTTTCTCATACATTTCATATCCATCTCCTCTCTCCATCCCCATCATCCCACCTTGAGTCAAACTCTCCCTTTTCTCCTTAAGCATTTCAACAGTCGTCTAGCTGATCTCCCAGCCTCCAGTCCTCTCTTCACATTGTTTTCAGAGTAACTTTCCTAAAGCTCTGCCACACAGAACTTGATGCAGACTCTCAGAGATGCCATCACTCTTTTCAGGCTCTGCCTTTGCACTTGTCACATTTGCTTTGAACTATCCTCCATCACCTTCTCTACCTTGCCCTCTTTTAATTGCTTGCCTAATAAATGCTACACCCTCAGGACTCTTGGGATCCCAGCGAAGCCCTGTGATTTACCCACCACAAGATCTCACTGGTTCACTTCTCTCTCTTCCCTGGCAGAAGGAAGAAAGATGAACTGAATGAATTTAAGGTCTCCATTTCATGAAACTGGACATCAGAACTGGTCGTGGAAACTTACTCTCTAGAATTCCCTAAATTTATTCCCCTTGAGTGCTAAACCGTCCATTTTTGTAGATTTGTTCTTTAAAATATTTTTTGTCTTGCAGGCATTTGATCTTTGGCTATCTTCTTTCAATGCCAACCTAGAAGCAAAGATGGAAAGGGATGGCAAGTGAGGCAGAGTAGCTGCTATAATGGTGTGGAAACATAGCTTCAGGGGTCTTCATTCTTTCTTTTTACTCAAATTATAGAGTTAAATGTAGAAGTAAAAAAGATTTTGAAGATAAGTGGAAGGATTCCTCAGTCTTCCTATGCTAATAACTATTTCATTAATTTCTGTATTCATGTTTCACATAAATATAGATATATTCTTAATTTACATTCAATCTTGTATTCTTTTCTTCATCATAAACATTTTCTCATGCTTCGTAAGTCTTCAAGCAATTTGGATAGAACTTAAATGTCCAAAGGGAAAAAAAAATTAAGTGCTTTCAATGCTTTGCTATAATAGCTAATTCTGTTCATTTAGCTCCACTCCAGGCCTACTCTGAATGTTTGGGGGGCCTAGCAGAAGAGGACAAATCAAGGCCTACACACTATATGTCTAAATATTTAAAAATGTAAATCAAGCTAACAAACTGTTTTCTAAATTATGTTTTACATTCCTACCTCCCACAAATATACCTTCATAACAAAAAAATTTTAAATATGTAAAGATATGGTTTTCATATGACTGAAAATCAGCAAAACATCAAGGATGATTATGGAAGTCTTCTTATATACCAAACTTTGAATGATATGGTGAGGGCAAGATGTATGTGTATGTGTGTGTATGGAGAAATTACAAATGCAATAACTTTGAGGCAGAAAGGGTGTTTAAGAAATAGAACAGACAAAAGGTCATTGTAGCTCATTTAGAATACAGTAATAAGGGTTGAAGTAGTATGGGATGGGATTGAAGAGGTAGGAAGAAGCCAGACTGTGCCATGGTGAAATGTGTGCAACATACTAGAAGACTTCTAAGAAGAGTAGCCCAATAGCCCAAGTCCTTGTTACCACTGAAGAACTTCTACCATCTGAGCATATGATCTCTCCAAGGCATTTACATTCCACTATTATAAAATCAATCCTTATGAGAACTGCAGATCACATCATATTTTAAGAGACATTAAAAGACTTTGTTACTCCTAAAATGTACTGCTTATTGAAATGATGTTATGACTAACATCATGATGAAAAAAGAAACAACTGTTTTTATGACTGTTGAAGTCAGACAAAAGAACGATATTTTAAATCTCAATTTAAAATTTAATCATTCAGGTATAAGGAATTACTCTGTTAGAGCATTCTCCAATGACAAATTAATACAGGTCTTGGGATTTTATTTTATCCTTACAATAATTCTATGAGGTGAGCACTTTTACATCTTGCAGAGAAGCCCAGAAAAACTGAGCCCAAAGTCACAAAGTTAGTATATAGCTGTGGTAGGATGCACAGGTCTAACTAATTCCAAAGCCCATGCTCTTGACCACTACTCCATACTGTTTGTTAGTGTTACAAATTTTTTTAAAATTAAAATATCCATCTAAAACTGATCAAAGAATAAAGTTGTCCAATGACGCTACTGTGAACAAGTTTCATTTTCATTCTCCTACAAATTGATATGGTGCCACACAGGTTCAACAGGACACTAAGTGGAGCTAGAGAGCTTAGGTTTTCCACATAAAATTTAAATATATGCCTTTCTAAGTGGGAGAAACGGAGTTTGTTTTCCCTTTTTCCTCAAACTGTTTTCATATTTGGGGAGTCCAGAACCTGTGTATTAAAGCTAACTTTAGGCTTATATGAATAAAAGTTAAACCTATATAGGGATAGGTGAATTAAACTTTTCATTAGAAAAAAAAGTTTAAAAAATTTTTTTTTTAATTTAAATGTACTTTTTCAGTATGGAGTGTTTAAAGCCCTGAGCTCCATCCAAATAGAGAACTATCAGTGTCAAGGTCTTTACCTGCAAACAGTAGAAACTGCTCTAGCTAGTCTAAGTGGTGAAGGAATTTATAAAAGGGCATTAGGTGGCTTATAGACACTTTGGGAAGGCTATAGAGTGAGGCTTGGAAGGCCACTTAGCTGAAAACAACACCCAAACCACATTGCAGGATTGTTACAAGAAGGATTCCAATTCTCCTGCTGGTGGACACAGATTCTACAGCTTCCACTGATGATGTTGGGTACTGGATGCTAGAACTTCTGCTGCTGCCCTCCCAGTGGCCAAAAATTCTACCCCTTTTCTATATTCATTCTCTTATATCAGGGAACTTTTCATGTTTTCCCACCTGATTCTGAGCTCAGCCCATGGGATGTTAGGAAATGCGACATAAGCAGAGACTTGAAAAGCACTTGCAGAGTGGGGCTTGTCCTCTATTGCAGCTCTTGGAACCCTGAGAGTGCCATGTAAAGAAGCCCAAACTAGCCTGCTGGATGATGAGATACATATGGCCCAATCACTCCTTTCGCCCCAGCCAACAGCTTGCCAACTGTTTTAGTTTTCTAGCTGCTAAAACAAATACCATACAATGGGTTGGCTTGGCTTATCAATAGGAATTTATTTACCTATCATTTCAGAGTTTAGAAGCCTTGTTTCTTCCCAGAGTTAGTATCTTCTGGCTGGCCAGCAATCATTGGGGTTCCTTGGCTCTTTCATTACATGGCAATGAACATGGTGACACTTTCTCCTTTCTCTTTTGGATTCTGTTGACTTCAAGCTTCTGGCTATTCCCTGTGGCTTCTTTCTCTATCTGACTTTCACTCTGTTTATAAAGGACTCCAGTAATCTGGATTAAAGCCCAACTTGATTCAGTTGGCCACCCCACACCTTACTGGAGTACCATCTTGAATAGATCTTATTTACAAGGGTCCACACCCACTAGAATGTGGACCAAGACCAAGAACATGTCCAAACTAAGGTACATAATTCAATCTGCCTCACCAACCATCAGCTATCTGATTGAGGCCATCCTAGATCAGCCAGCTACTAGCCAACCTGCCCATTTACTCTTGATACATAAGCAAGCCCAGCAGAGATCACCTAAGTAGGTCCATACCACAAAAGGTCCAGAAGACATGCAGAATCATGAGTTAAATTTTTTAAAATTTAGAATTTTTAAATTTTAGCAAATCAACAGCAAAAGCTAACTGATACATGTTTACTAAAATCTTTCATATACCTTATCTCACTTTACTCCCTTCACAACAGCCCTGTAAGGCAGGAAGGGCTGATATATTATTTCTATTTTCTAAGGGGAGGAAATTGAGCCCCAGAGAAACTTAATGACTTCCCAAATGTCAAACTTCTAATAATTGAAAAAGCTGGGTCTGGAATGGAAGTTACCTTGACCCCTAGTCAAAATGTACATATCTACTATATTGTTTTTTATGTGACAAAATATTAGCACACTGTGGCAGTTTGAGATTATTTTATGAATCCCAAAAAGAGAAGGATTATGTTTGTAAACTAATCTATCCCTCTGTGTGTGATGCCCTTTGATTGTATTAAATTCAGTTGAGGAGACTTTGATTAGATTACTTGATAAGATTGCTTTAGGGCGATTGTACTACATCAGTGAGGTGTGACTCAGGTTGAGTCCCCATCCCCTTGCTGGGTCTGATATAAATGGACTCACAGGGACAGACAGAGGAAAAAAAAAAAAAAAAAGGAGGAACTGCCATGTTTGATTCTGCCATGTGAGAGAATAGATTCCAGTTTGCCCAAAGCTAAACTGCAAGGACAGAAGCTCCAAGAGACAAGCCCTATGCCAGGAGAGAGGACTACAGGATTACTTAAGCATGAAGCCTTATATTAGTCAGTGTTCTCTAGGGAAACTGAATCAACAGGAGATATCTGTAAATAGTATGAGATTTTATAAGAGTCTCTCACGGGACCGTGGGGATACACAAGTTCAGGTTCCACAGGCAGGCTGCAAACCAGGGGCTCTAATGAATGTCCAGTGAAGGTCCTTGATGAGTTTCTGGGAGACGTTGGCTATCTAAAGACAAGCTGGGAAATTTTCTCTGAATGCTGAAATCACTTCCCCTTTTAAGGCATTCAACTGATTGCATAAAGCATCACTCACTGCTGATGGCAATCTCCCTGGTTGATGAAGATATAATCAGCCACCTATGAAGTAAGCTCACCGATGACTAAAGCCCATAAATGTCCATGTATTACAATTAGCCCAGTGCTTGCTTGACGAAACAACTGGGCACACTTACCTGGCCGAGTTGAAGCCCCAAGAGGCTGGGCCCATGGGAGAAGCTCAAGAGGAGATGATGAGCCTGGAGGGGAAGGCTGAAACCTCGGCAGATTGGTGACCATCTTGCTTCACCATGTGGCAACATGCCAGGATGAACAGCAGCTGACTTTGGTGAGAAAACATCTCTGCTGATGCCTTGATTTGAACATTTCATGGCTTTGAACTGTAAGCTTTTACCCTAAATACATCCCCATTATAAAAGCCAACATATTTCTGGTACTTTGCATTGGCATCCCTTTGACAAACTAAAACACACACTTAAACCTTTAACTTAAGCAATGGTCCAGCTAATACTTTCTTACCTCCTCCAATTATCACCCAAACTCTTAAAATGGGTGAAATTCCTCTGCCAGAATCTGTTCCATCATTTAGAGGCAACTACCAAGTAGCCAGACTGGGCTAGAGGGACTTTCAAGTGAATATAGAGAATAAGCAGCCACACATCTGGGAGGAACACAGTTTGGAGAAAATTGGCTTTTCTTAATCCCTGTAGATCTCTGCTGTGATTTTACACTAACTGATACTCTCTTAAAGATGTCAGTGTAGTAAAAAGACTAGCACATTATAGGCAAAGATTTGAGGATGGAATTTTGGCTCAGTGCTAAAATTAAGGCAAGCTCTTGGTCCTCAAGGAAGCTACTCTCTAGTAAGGAGATTAACTCAAGTTTGTCATTAGCTGTAGTTCTAGAGGCATATGCAAAGTGTCATGAAGTGAAAATAAAATGCTCTTGGTTTTCATTGGCAGGGTCACAAAAGGTTTGTTGATGGAGGTATCATTGGAACTAGACTTGAAAGAGAAGAAAGATTACAATAAATAGGTGGGAGGATAGAGAGGTGAAAACAATTTGTCAGGGATTGGCAGGATTTGGAGACTGATTAGAAGGAATATGGATAAATGGGAAGACTGAAATAAACTGAGGTCTTAAGCAGGAATGACCAGAGTAACCTTAATTAATAGGGAACAGATTTGTAAGTACATCAATTGTAGGAGTTCCTAGTAATAAGAAATCAATGAGGGGGGCAGATGTGGCTCAAATGATTGGGAGTCCATATCCCATATGGAGGGACCTGGGTTTGATCCCTGGGACCTCCTAGTAAAAATAAAGAAAAATATAGAAGGTGCGTGGGCCGCCAGGCCCTGTGTATGGGTGCGCCGTCAGGCCCCACCAAGCCACGCAGCAAGATGATGATGTAACAGGAGAGTGAAACAAGGGAGAGCCAAGACGAGATGCACTGAAAAGCCAGGAACTAAGGTGGTACAGGCAGTAGGACGCCTCTCTCCCACATCAGAGTTTCTCAGGATCAAATCCCAGTGAAGACAGGAAGAGAAGGATGAGAAGAGAGGGCAGGAAACAGACACAGAGAATTGCCCAGTGAATGGACAAAAAAACAGCAAAAACGGGGGGTAGGTGTGTAAAAATGGATAAAAGTGAATAAATAAATCTTTTAAAAAAAAGAAATCAATGTTATAGGAACTTGCTTAGTCTAAAGAAAAAGAGAGGGTTGGTTTAGGGAGACAGATAATGAGTTTCTTTTTAATATGTTGGACTTAAGTTACCAGTAGAATATCTATATGGGCATGTCCTGTGAACATGACCTGGAACTCAAAAAAGAAGTCATGAAGCTCAGTTTAGTTCCACTGTGATTCCTACCTTGTGGAATTTTATGAGGATTAAATAGGATAATATATGTAAATGTCTATCACAGTGCTTGGCCACAGAAGAAAATTTAAATTACCATTCAGTCTCTAGAAAAAACAGCTTCCTTACTCTACTTCTTTCTTCTCTCTTGGTCATGAGCATCTAACTCTAGATGCTTGCCTTGGATCAGCCAGGACCACTTTAGAGACCTTCACTAAACACTGAATCTACTTGGGAACAGGGGTTGGCAAACTTTTTCTATAAAGGACCAGCTAGTAAATAGTTTTAGTTTAGAGGGCCATATCATCTCTCACAACTACTCAACTTTGATGTTGTGCAAAAACAGCCATAGACTATAGACTACATGAAAATGAATGTGACTGTGTTCCAATAAAACTTTACAGAAATAGGCAGTGGACGTGATTTGGTTCACAGGCAAGAGTTTGCTGACCCCTCCTCTAGAGCAATGTTTTTAGGATGTGACTGTCCAATGAACATTAATAACATTTTGAATAAGATGAGAGAATTGCATATCTCATGCAGTCTAGTTTAAGAGAACTAACCCACATCAAGCCCTGTCATTCAACCATTGTACCAGGAGGAGACATATATTAGATCATCCTCTTGAGTGCATGGACTGTGCCTTATTGAAGAGCATCATCTCCCCTGCTTAACACTGTGCCTGGCACACGGTAGGAGTGGCAGAGACTACTAGATGTCCACCAAAACATATTCTCCCCTTCTTCCATAATAAAGCCTTGTAGATAACTACATAGCCTACAATCCCTATCCCAAAGCTAGTTTTCCCAGCTAGGCCGGCCATGTGACTAGGTTCTTACCGACAGACTGTCAGCAAAAGTGAAGAGTTCAGCTTCCCATTTCACATCCTTAAGAGGAAATTGCTGACCTGAACTTACTTTCTCTAACCACTTCCTTCAAGACACAAAGGCATGCCAGAAATCCTGTTTTGACCATGCAAGTGAGGACAGTGCTCTTCCAGAGCAGTGCTTCTCAAACCTAAGTATGCATGAGAATCACCCCAAGAGCTTGATAAAGCACAGATTCCTGAGCCCCATCACCAGAGATACTGATTCAGAGTAACATAATGGAAAGAATTTGGGTTTCTGAATGACCCAATGTTATAGATAAGAGAGAAATAAACTTTCTTAAGCCAGTGTCAGTGTATTATGGGCCTCTTTGTTACAGCAGCTTAGCTTTTGTCTTAACTAATTCAGTTGGTACTCAATAATTGTTTGTTGAATGACTGAGTAAATGAACCATTGAGATTATGGGGGCAGAAAATACAGATGGGTTCTGAACTGCTTTTTTCTTCTGGGCCTACTTCCTTCTCTTCTTATTTGTTAGTCAGAGGCTGATCCTTGTTACCAAATGGATTGTGGTGAAATCAATATCTGGGGTGTAAGGGCAGCAGGACTTCTCTGCAATGAGAAACCCCTACTGCTCTCCAGCACCAGGGTCTCAGCTTCAAAAGCTTTTTCTGCTGTGCACACAGGCCCTTTGTGTAATTACTCTAAGCATCCAGCTGCAGTTCACTTTTTACCAATCATTCCCTTATAAAAAGTTAAAAGATGAGTTCTATCACATGGGATGATGGGTCCACAAACTTGCTGAGAGGGATTGGTTCCAAATTTATGAGATGAATAGACTAATGGGCAATATTAGAGCAGGGAGGCGCTGCTGTGGTGGGGAAAAATACTGGTCCTGACCACTTCCTTCTCTTTATGCAGCACCAGAGTTAACTGCTGGCCTTGCCCAAGTATCGTGCTGTGACCTGGACCTCAGTAACTCTAAAACACACACCCTTTTCAGAAATTTGTAATTTCATCATTTCTTGACCAAATGACTCCAGCCACAGAAAAGCATAAATTTTCCATTGGGATTTATTTTGCCACTCCCTTTTTCTTGCTTTTGAATTCCCATTTATTATATGAAGTATAGGATTTTCAAGACTGCGTTTAAAGTAAACTTGTTATTAAATATACATAGCTTGCCTTTCTTTCTAAATCCACTTTATAGGTTTGAAAATTGAGACGCAGAACAGTCTATGGCTTAGGGAAGCTAAGTAAATTTTGATTTGGCCCATGAATCACAATCTGGGCTTTGAAGTCTAAAGATCTAGGATTACCCACCCTCTCTCCTACCCACTGTATGGCCAGATCCAGATGCATAAAGCCAGGAATTTCACTCTCTAAGCACCGGCAATCCAAGACTTCCAGTTTCTGGTTGCAGTTGAAGGCTAGTAAATTTGGAGAATGGGATTTTCTTGTCCAGGCAAAACTTTGTAATAATTAAGAAGTATGAAATTGACAAAAAAAGCAGTTAATTCAAGAGCGATGTCTACCATAAAATTTATTCCCAAATATAGCTCATGATACAGGTATGATTCCTGATTTCAAAAGAGAAGAAATTGTGGAGCTATTATTAAGCACAAAGTAAAACAACAGGGAAAATGCCAGTAGAATGCAGAAAGGAGCCCTGGGGCACGGGGAGGGAAGAACTCTGTGAAGGCAGAGCTCTGTATAGAGAGGATGAGGGGAAAGGGAGAGAAGGGGAGTGTCCTGTGGAGCTAGGCCAAGCTGAGGCCATCTCCAGTCAGCAGATGCTGAGGCAGAAGGGGCAGAGCTGGCTCCTTTCCCAAGGAGCCCTAAGCCTGGATCTCTACAGGCTGTGGGGAACCACTTCATCCTCCCATCTCCCCACCCACTCATAGTGCTCCCCTTATGAAGCAACAAATAAAGAAATGAAGAATTACTCTTCATTTCCTGGAACACTAGAGACCACAGGGGAGTTGGCAGAGGCAGGGGAAAGTTAAGAATTTTGGTAGAAAGGGAAAGGGGGTGGGGGGTGGAGGAAAGGGAGCCACAGCCGCCTATGTGTCTCTCCCTACTAGGCAAGATTCTGGCAAAATGCTTGCAGGGGCTTTTGAGGTGGCATGTGGCTGAAAAATCAACCAGGGATGCTTTAACATCTAGTCATAGATCCAGATTCCTATGTAGAGATTTCTGCCTTAAAAAGATCAAGTTATGATTTGATCTCAGGATACCTTAAGGTACCTTGAATTAATACCTAATAAGATCATAAGATCTTCCCCCAGCTACTAAGAAAAGGTGTCTTCTCCCTTTCCAGTCACTGATGCCAGAAATTCCTTTAATAATGGATAAAATCTTTATTAAATAATTAAAGATAGATTTTAAAAACAAATACCACCAGGGAACAGAGAACACTGAAGAAACCCATTCACCATGAAAAGGTAGTCAGGAAATTGAGCCACAGGTAAAATTACTGGGAGCAGATCCCTCCCTGTTTTGACAGAGGAAAGAGGTGCTAAAGAGTAGGAGGGACTACAGCTGAAGAAAGTACTGGAAAATAAATTTATTGACTCGCTGATTACACTAAGGATTGGCCTTGTTCATCTGCTCTTGGGATGGAGGAGAGAGAACAATACACATACAAGCTGTGTATGAAGATATCTTTGTCTTATCGGGCTGTTGGCAATAGATAGGCTTGAGTAGGCTTTATGGAGATTTTTGGTATGGTTTTTTTAAAACATGTTTTAAAAAGCATTATTTGCTCATCACATATATTTGAGGTATATGTGTATACAAGACGGTTAGCGGCACAGTATGGTGAGATGCAAAGGGGACTGGGAGCCCAAGATTTAGGTTTTACCCCAAGATCAGCCACCAACTAGCTGAATGGCCTGTGGCTGGGTGCTTCATTACCTGGGCCTTCATTTCTCCAAGGTAGTGCTCTAGAGCATGTTTCCTTCTTTTTAAGTCAGGACACTCTCTCTGACAGTAAAGCTGATTCAGTTAAGTGGGGGAGGGGCCCCAGGACCTGGCCCATTCAGCTCCTGCACCTCTCCCTGTCTATCTGGCCCCTCATTAAAACCCTGGGACAGTGTGACCTGCAGTGGCTCAGATGATGGCTACCGTCTCCTACAGCTGCTCCTTCAGCTGTAGGAGCGTAAGTGACAGGGTTTGAGAAGCTGTCATGAGTCTTGTTCTGCATACAGGTTCTGTGTGGGAGCCAGAGAAGGCTTCTGCTAATGGGCCTTGGGGTTATCCAAAAAGATGGACAATCTCTTTCTTAGCTGCATAGGCTGCAGAAGATATGTGAGTTCTTGGACTTTTTTCTGTTAAAGATTACTTAATTAAGAATAACTTCTGGGAACTTCTGGGAAGAAGTGGAGTAGGGAGCTCCAGGATTCACTCCTACTCCAGAACAGGCAGGAAATGTCTGAAATAGCTATTCTCTGTCTCTGGAGGCCAGGAGAGCACTCTACGGCATCCAGAGAAGAGAGGGAGAAAGAGGCTGAGAAACTTCCTCCGCCTGGCTGCTGGCGCCCATCCCCCACTTTCAAAGCAGGCCGCCTCAGGTCTCGTCCCTGGCTGGCTGCTTCCGACAGAGAGAGACCTGGAAATCCTCTTCCCCAAGAACGGAGGCGGGGCATGACCGAGCACTGATCATGGCTTGTGATGGATGAATTCAGATCTTTGGGTCCTGGCTCTGAGTTGCTGTTTCACCCTGGGACAACCTTTGCCATTGATTCAACCCCACCCCCAACGGGGGTGGAGATGGTAGAAGTTTAAAATCACAGTGCCTCCTTAGGGCCGTGGAGAAGTTAGTTGAAGAGCACCATCTGCTGGGCAGGCCAGGAAAGTGCACCTTCAGGGAGTCGTCAAAAAGGCTTCTAGGGGAGGGGATGTAGCTCTAGTGGTTGAGTGCCTGCTTCCCATACACAAGGTCCTGGGTTTGAAAAAACCAAAACAACTCTCATTGGGGAACAAATGTAGCTCAGTGATTGAGTACCTGCTTCCCATGTACTGGGTTCAATCCCCAGCACCTCCAAAACAAACAAACAAAAAGGCTTCTGGCATCTTTGGAGCTGGTCTCCCCAGGGCTCTGTGGAACTGGTCTGTGCCCCCTTCATGGGTCACTGGTTCTGTTTTGGCTAGGAAATACTGACTTGGGAAAATCCTGTCCAGGGTGACCTTCCTTCCAGAATTTGCTCTCCAGGCAAAAGCAGCTAGAGGCAAAGAAAGGAGTGTACAAACAAACAAACAAAAAACTCTAGAGGCAAAACAAAAACCAACAGATAAAGATTCCCAGAGAAGGAATGAGGAAAGGAAACTTTCTCCTGAGGATGAAACAATTGCACAAATAATGCAATCATTAAAATTGTGCAGCATATCCAGGGCAAGAATCAGATGAAGAAGAACTGGAAAAATCTGATCAGTTAAACATGATCCATTCTAACGGTCTAGAATAAGTTGAGCCAAGTGTGAAAGAAGAGACTTAACACAAAGACAATCAGCAATAAAACCATAGGCAAGGGAAACAGATGTGGCTCAAACCACTGGGCTCCCATATATCATATAGGAGGTCCAGGATTCGATTCCTGGGGCCTCCTCGTGAAAGGTAAGCTGGCCCACATGGTGAGCTGGCCTGAGCAGAGAGCTGGCCCACAGGGAGTGCTGGACCATGGGCAGTGCTGCCCACCCCCCCTGCAGAAGTGCTGGCACAGCAAGATGATGCAACAAAAAGAGACACAGAGGAGAGACAATAAGAGATGCAGCAAACCGGGGAGCTGAGGTGGCGCAAGAGATTGAGTGCCTCTCTCCCACTCCAGAAGGTCCCAGAATCAGTTCCAGTGCCACCTAAAGAGAAGACAAGCAGACATGGAAGAACACACAGATAGCAGACAGTGAGCGCAAAACAGGGAGAGGGGCGCGGAATAAATACATAAATAAAATAAATCTTTAAAAAAAAATGATAGGCAAGAGAGAGAAACTGACTTTCAGAGTAAACTCATCAAGATAAGCAGATGCATAGACATCAGAAAAAAATTACAATCCATACTAAGAAACAGGAAGATATGGCTCAAAATAATAAATTAAAACTTCAGAGGAGACACAGAATTTGAAACAATTAATCAGTGATATTCAAATAAATCTCCTAAATCAATTCAAGGAGATGGAGGAAAATATGGCTAAAGAGATAAAGGATATTAACAAGATACTAGGTGAGCATAAAGAAAAATGTGAAAGTCTGAAAAGAAACGTAACAGAACTTTTGGGAATGAAAAGATTAAAAATATACTAGAGGGGAGAAAATATTTGGAAACTACATATCTGATGAGGGTTTGATTTCCATAACATATAAAGAGATCATAGCAGCATTTATTCACAATTGCCAAAAGATGGAAGCAACCCAGATGTCCATCAACCGATGAATGGATAAACAAAATGTGGAATATACATACAATGGAATATTATTCAGCTGTAAGAAGGAATGAAGTCCTGACGCATGCAACAACATGGATGAACCTTGAGGATGTTATGTTGAGTGAAATAAGCCAGATACAAAAGGACAAATATTGTATGATCTCACTGATATGAACTAATTATAATAAGCAAACTCATAGAATTAGAATCCAGAATATAAGTTATCAGGGGATAAAATGGGGGTAGAGAATGGGAAGCTGATGCTTAATTTGTGCAGAATTTCTATTTAGTTTGATTATAAATGGATAGTGGTGATGGTAGCACATTATTGTGAGTGTAATTAACAGCACTGAATTATGTGTGTGAATGTAGTTGAAAGGGGAAGTTTAGTGTCGTGTATGCCATTGGAAGGAAAGCTAGAGGATAAAACATGGGACTGTATAATACAGTGAGATCTGTGTGGATGATGACTATGGTTAATAGTACAAATATAAGAATGTTCTTTTATGAACTAGAACAAATGTACATCACTAATACAAGGTGCTGAAAAGGTTAGGCTAATGTGTCAACTTGGCTAGATAATGGTGTGCAGTTGTTTGGTCAAGCAAGCACTGGTTTAATTGTAATACAAAGGCATTTCATGGACTTTAATCATCAGTGAGTTACTTGCATAGATGGCTGGTTACATCTACAATCTACTGAGGAGGTTGCTGTCAGCAATGAGTGACGTCTCATGCAATCAGTGCACGTTCTTTCATGAATTAGAACAAATTTATGACACTATTACCAGGTGTTAATAATAGGGTGGTATATGGGAAAAATACACCTAACGTAAACTTGTGGACTATAGTTAACAGTAATATTTTAATACTCTTTCATCAATTGTAGCAAAAGTACCACACTAACACAGTGTCAACAGTAGGGGGTATATGGGAATGTTATATTTTTTACATAACTTTTCTGTAAACCTACAACTTCTCTAATTTCAAAATTTGTAATAATTTAAAAAAAAAACACCATTATGCTGAGTGAAAGAAACCACACACAAAGCACTATATACTGTATGAGTCCATTTATATAAAATATAAAAATAAATAAATTTATAGACATGGAATTAGATTAGTGTTTATGAAGAGTTGGGGAAGAATGGAGGGATTGAGAGGTGACTGCTAAGTGATATGAGTTTTTCTTTTTGGAGTAATGAAGATGCTCTAAAATGGATTGGGGTGATGAATGCACCACTCTGTGATTATGCTAAGAGTCATTGATTGTACAATTTGTGTGGATTGTATAGTATATGGATCTATCTCAATAAAACTGCTTTTTAATAAAATAATAACTTCTATTTGTTACATCCTTTACTAACAGTCATGTAACCTCCTGATTTCCAATTCAGCCCTGTTCTTGACAGCCTAGGCTGCCTCTTATTCTTTGCTTTCTCCACTATACCAGTGCCACTTGATACATTAATAAATGTTGCCTTTTATGTTTCTACTACATGTCATAGATGGCTTAAATAATCCGAATCACGTACCTTCTACAGTACCTGAGTGGAAGTACCATTCCTTTGCATCACTCCCATAGGATGCAAGAGACAACAGAGAGCTCTGTGATTCTGTCCCGAACCCGCTGCTAATGCATTTTGTAATCTTGGACATTTTGAGCAATCTTTTGATGCCTTAGTGATTCATCTGTTGGTAATAAGGATTTATTGAGTAACTACCCTTTGGAAAAGTAACTTTTTAAGCACTGAAGGGAATAAAAAATGGTATAAAAAATGAAAGATAATGAAACTAGTTCCTTCAGTTTCCATGAAAATCAGAGTCACATCATATACAGAAAAGAATCACTGCATACCCTAGAGCAGAGTGAGAAGAAATTGTAATCGAGCAAAACTATTCTTGTAAGGAAATGTAAAGGGGACCAGAGCAGGGAACACTCAAAACAGAGAGATCAACCACCTGAGTGTTGGACTCTTTCATCAATTGTTTCACCATCCACAGGGGATGGTGGTGGAGTGTCGGGGTATCTCAGAGTAGGCTGAGGAGCCCTGGAAGATATCACATCTACTGTATACATGCATTGCTGCCATTGTGTCTATTTCTCACTAAGCCTAACAGTGAACAATGCTGAGGTTAAAAAAAAAATTAACATCTACAAAGAAACATGATCATTTGCAACTTTGAAAAGAAGCCAGCAGCTATAGGATTCTGGAAATAATATCCCATTAACTCAAAGGGCTGATGCATTGTTTTAAAAGGGGTTGACTTTAAAGCTGGTATGTAAGTTTACTGGGGCCATCGGCAGGGATGCTAACAATTTATGGAATGCATTTTTGGAACGGATTAGGGAGGAAAACATGTTGTGTCTTACAAACCCAGAGTTAGGAATACAGCTCTGAGGGATAAGCATTAAATATCAAGCTTTCAGTATGCATAGTTTTTTAAGGGAATTGGTTTTTGCCTTCTTCCTTCTGCTTTTATTTTCTTTTTCAGACCTTACCCTCAGGATCAAATTCAGGCCATACCGGATGTGCCCAAATCATTTCCATCTGACGCCCAGGAAGACCCAGGAGGCCTGGCCTTAAGGAGCAGCAACCAGCGAGTGCTGTTTATAAAGGGACCAAGATAGAACCATGTCAGTCATTTCTCTTCAGCCTGGTCCCAGGCCCTGCTAGCATTGTCTGGCTGATTTTCCTGTCAGCTGAGTTTTAAAAATGGGCTGCTGTTTACATTCAGACCATGATTAAAATAAGGAAAAAAGAAGCACTTGATTCCTCTTTTATTTCCCTCCTCTCTTCCTCCTCCCCAGTAAATAAACAGTGTGCTTCCCACCCAGTTGAGGCTTATTAACAACAAATGAGTAAACTGAGGCACCGAGAGGTTATCTGATGTATCCTTCCTCTGCTTAGGAGAGGGACGTAGCTCTCTCTGTCCAGAACGAAAGCCCTGGTAGGTAATGGGGTGTTTATAAAAAAGAAAACACCAGGCTTTTTAAAGAATCACTTTGTTGACATTTCTGGAAAAGGTGCTTTGAAACCACCTGCCTCACCCCAGATTTTCATTGCACCCCAAGACACAGAGAACATTTTGCATTCACCTCCACATTGATCAGATGATCAAACAAAACACATCTGGCAAAAAGGATTTCAAGATGCTCCTGAAGGCAGCAGTGATTGCTTCAAGGGTGGAAGTTGGACAAACTAGTATTTAACAGGGGAGGGCAGGGTCTAAACTGAACTGAGACAAGGAGAGGTGACTGGCAGCCCCAGGATTGGGCAGGACATGCCCAGGACCTTTGCCTGGGCTGGGAGGGAGCTGTCAGGTTCTGGATGGTTCTAGCACTGACAGGGATCATGTATCTCAAAATTACCTCAAGAAGGATTGTCAAGATCCCTGCATTCAATCCTTTAGTTTTACAGATGAAAAGACAGAAGTTCAAGAAGGCTGGTGACTTACCCAAAGGTACACAGTGAGCAAAGGAATCTGGTGTCACAGGCAGGTGCGCCTCTCTCCCCAGTGGAACAGGCAAAGGGTGCAGCTCACATGCCTTTCATTTGAGCCAGCTTCTGCCACAGATAAGGGCTGTGACCTAGGACAAATCCTTTAAACCCACTAAGCATCAGCGTCCCCATCTGTAAAATGGAGATAATAATAGTACCTACCTTGTGGGATCATTCTGGGAACTCTGAGAAGGTGGGTGCAAAATGCTTGGCGCAGTATCTGGCATATAACAAGAGTCTATCTTTATTGAAGGTTTCCTCTTTTCTTGGCACTACTGTGCCATATAGTTTACGTGTTAAACTGTTTGATCCTTGTAACAACCCTAAGAGGTAATTACAATCAGCATCATTTTACAAATGAGGAACAAAGAGGCCACAGGCTCAGTGAGGGTCAGTGTGCCCGAGTGCTGCCATCCCGCCTCTTTCATTCCAGATGCAAGGAGAGCACGCTGTGGTAGCTCGTCTAGCAAGCACGCTGCCCCTTGCCTGGATGCTCTGGCTTGCCGAGATGCTCCCCTGAACAGCCTCACTAGTGGCACATGAGTGTGAACTTGCCTCCAGGCACAGCAGCTGCTCCCAAGGCCTTTATCACTTGGCTGCCATCAGCGGTGACTAACTAATAAGCTACTAGGCTGACTTCCCTAAGCTCTTGGGCCTCAAAGGAGCTCAGCAACCACCCAGAAAGAGTCCCTACCTTTCTATCACCAGAAACTCCTTTCATTACCTCCCTTCTTTTCTCCACCTCTTGGACCCCTGTGTTTTGAAAATTTTGCTGCCAAACAACCTGTAATTGTTGGCGATTTGATCCACGTTTCCATATTTTTAAAAATTAATCAAAGATACATACAATTGCCAACTAGAGATTGAGCACAAAAGGATAACCAAGACCATCACATTGGGTTACTACAGTTCAAGCCCAAAGCAAACAAAGTTTGACATTTTAATGAGCCTGTGCAGGTGTAGCAGGCCAGGGTAGGACTTCAAGAGGACTTCAAAAAATACTGAAAATAGTTTGAGGACCCCTAAAGGTTTAGGAACCCCATGCAATACTTAATCCAGTCCCAAAAGATTCTATAGATTCCAGAAAATCCCCAATAAAATAGCAATATCCTTTATGACATGTGCTGTATGTCAGCATCAATCCCTTTTTTGATATCTTGGTCCCATTCTAATTTAGAATTTGATGTTAGCATGGGAATCTCTAAAATTTAAGTTTTCCAATTGCATTAAAATATTTCTATACACATGTGGTACCCAGGTGTAGAAATAATTAGTTTTTAAAGGGTCATGTAGTTTTCTTTCCTGGTCATTCAGTCCTTGTCTATCGACCTACATATTTTCAGCAATTTTCCCTCTCCCATCCAGCCTTTAGCCCCACTTGCCACCTCCATTCCTTGCTATCAAGTCTGAAGCTCAATAAACTCTTACTAAACAGGTACCAAGTACTGTATTAGGCATTGTGAGTAAAAGACAATTATGACTTTGCACCTGTCCTTGAGAAATTGATAATCACATGGAGAAGTGACATTAGGAAGAAATTATTTTGGTAAGAGCCATATAGACCTAAGACAAAGAAGGGTAGACTGTGGCCAGTTTGAGAAGGGAGAAGTTTTTTTTTGTTGTTGTTATTTTGGAGGGGTGGGTACCGGGGCTGGGGATTGAACTTTGAACTCGGGACCTCGTAAGTGGGAAGCCGGAGCTCAACCACAGAGCCACGTAGGCTCCCCTAAGTTGGTCCCTTTGCTTTCTTGTTTGTTTGTTTGTTGTTTGTCTTCCTTGTTTGTTTGTTTGTTGTTTGTCTTTTTGGGAACCAAACCCGGGACCTCCCATGTAGGAAGCAAGTGCTCAACTGCTTGAGCCACATCCACTCCCCGAGAAGGTTATGTTTTAATATGTGCAATTCGAATTGGAATTTGAAGGCTGAGAAGAGGCTTGGCAAGGGGAAAGACGCTCTAATGATGCAAATGCAAAAAAGTGCACGGTGCTTGGGGAATTGTGCAGGGCACCGTGTAACCAAAGGTGGGTGTCTGGGTGTGAAGGTGGAGCAGCTGGGAATGAAAAGGGAAGGGTGATTAGTCACAGACTCTGAAGGGAGGCTGGATACCATGTACAGAGGACGCAGAGGAAGACTGCCCACTCCACTTTGGGTATTTCCATCAGGGTGTGGGCGTGTCATGGCAGTAGTAGAGCAGTCAGTGGAGGCATCATGGACCTATTCTAGCAGCAAAGGGCCTAAGAGGTGACCCACCATGGTGGTTTTCAAGTTGAGTCCACTCCGAAGAGATGTCTCAGGGGCCATTGGAGGAGGCAAGTTATGGGCTGGGCACAAAGGACTCTGGATGCTGCCAATGTCAAGTTGAGTCTTCACATTTTATACTTTTTTTTTTCTTTTACGGGGCTTTTTTTAGTTTTGGCAGCTGCTCTTTTCACCATGCCTCCCTCTCTGAGCAGCCTTCATGCTTGTCTCAGTCCATGAGCTGTGATCTGAGGAACTTGGCAGGGTGGGCTGGCTGGGCATTTCTACCTCACCACCTGTTTCACTTCCCGAAATTCTTTCTTTAGACTTTCATTCCTCTAGGTGAGAAATGTGTTTTGGTTTTGAATCCATGACAAAATAAAAATAGTGCTGGAGAGGCTCAGACCTTCAATGTAATCAGTTAGCAGCTTAACAAGGATCATTTGTTATCTGGCAGAGGAGCCAAGTCCTCTGGCAAGGGCCCCAGGCCAGTGAGTGGGAACCACAGCTGGTAAAGGGGTCTGAGAAAGGGAATGCGGAGGCATTCATGAAAAATTTCTCTTTCATAACCTAACTTATTGTGCCTTAGTAAGGATCTGGAGTGGAAGAGTGAGAGAGAATGTGCACCAAGACTCTCCTCCCCCTTACGGGTCCCTGGTGCAGTTACCAGAGAAGAGCAGTACTTCCTGGAAACAAACAAACAAACAAACAAACAAAAACCATAAAACAAACAAACAGAAAATTCTTCTGTCAGGTGAAAGGAAATGATATCAAATAAATGGTTATTTACAACAATGAATGTTTTTCAGTCTTAGGGAAATTGACATTTTAGGTAGAAATAATGTACATAGCAAATTTTGAAGTTAAACATTTTCTGAAAATAATGTTTACTCTCTTAAAATATTGGAAAATCAGAAGTATAAAGATGTCCTATACCACAAGGTAAGCTGTTATAAATAAGCAGTGAAAAGCTAGGAGGGACGGTGGGATCATGGAACCCCTAGATGAGGACCCAGGCTCAGAGAGGCCATATTTTCCCCTAAGGCCACACAGCTAACAGTAAAGCTAAGAGAAGAACCCATGTCTCTTGAATCCTCCTAGAACTGCACTCATTCCTCTACATAATGCTGCCAACTAGATTTTTGCCCATTGTTCATTCATTCTGGAAGACTAATTGGCAATGTAATAGAATTTTCTGAAACCTGTACA
>JAQZBX010026980.1:17028-28962 GCA_029593785.1 Cabassous unicinctus
TTTTTTTTTGTCAGTCTATCTAATGAATTGTTAATTACTTTTGTCTTTTCAAAGAATGAACTTTTGGTTTTGTTCTCAATTGTTTCTCTATTTTCTATTTCAATTATTTTTTGTCTAGATTTAAGTATTTCTTCCTTTTTGCTTGCTTTTGGTTTAATTTGCTCTTATTTTTATAGCTTCTTATGGTGGAAGGTTAGGATATTGATTTTAGATGACTGATTTTTTTGACTTAGGACTTTACAGATATAAATTTTCCTCTGAACACTGCTTTAACCTTATCCCATATGTTTTGGCATAGTGTGTTTTGTTTTCATTCATAATTTATAATCTCCCTTCTGATTTCTTTTTGAACCATTTGTTACTTAGGAGTGTGTTGTTTAATTTTCCCATATTTTTTAATTTCCCAAATTTCTTTTCTGATTGATTTCTAATTTCATTCCATTGTTACTGTAGGACATAATTTATATGATTTTAATCCTTTTTAAACTTATTGAAGCTATTTTGATGGCCTAGCACATGGTCAAATCTGGATAACCTTTTCATGTGACTTGAAATGAGCATGTATTCTGCTTTTGTTGAGTGACGTTTTCTATCAATGCCTATTAGGTCTATTTGGTTTGAAAGGTTGTTCAAGTATTTTATTTCCTTGTTGATATTCAGCCCACTTCTATCCATGATTGAAAATGAGGCATTGGAATTGCCAAATATTATTGTTTAATTGTCTATTTCTCCCTTCAATTCTGCCAGTTTTTGTTTCATGTGTTTTGGTGCTCTGTTGTGATGTGCATATAGGTTTATAATTGTTATGCATTCCTGATAGATTGACTCTTTTATAAGTATAAAGAGTCCTTCTTTGTCTTTAGTAGCAAGTATTATCTTAAAGCCTATTTTTTCTGAATTAAGTACAGTAACTACAGATTTCTTTTGGTCACTGTTTGCATGGTATATCTTTTTCTGGCTTTTCATTTTATGCTTAATTGTGTCTTTGAATCTAGTGTGTTTTTCATAGACAGCTTATAGTTGGATCATGATTCCCTCTCCCCAATCCATTTTGCCAGTCTTTGCCTTTCAATTGGAGTATATAGTCTTTTTACATAAAATTAAATTACTGGTAAGGTAAGATGTATAGCTGTTGTGTTTCTCTTTGTTTTACATATTTCTAATGTGGTTTTCTTCCTCTAATCTTCCATTACAGCCTACTTTTGAGCTAAATAAACTTTTTTTTTCTCATGTATCATTTTAAAATTCCCTTACTGTTTTTTTCACTTTTTTATTTTCTTAGCAATTGTTCTAGGGATTAAAATTAACATCCTAATTTATACCAATTTAGTTCAGTTAATATCAACTTAATTTTAATAATATTCAAAGACATTTTCCAGCATAATTCTATTTCCTTCTTCCTTTTTGTTATTATTGTCATGAAAATTACATCTTTATATATTATAATCCCATTAATACTCTTATAATCCTTGCATTCTGGAGTTGTCTTTTAAAATTGTACCATAGAAAAGAGACTTAGAAAAATTCATGCTGCATTTATATTTATCTATATAGTTACAATTACCAATGCTCTTTAACTTATTTTATGGATTTGCCTTAATGGTTAGTGGTCTTTCATTTCAAAGTGAACTTAATTCCTTGAGTATTTCCCTATTATAAGGCAAGTCTGTTAGTGACAAATTCTCTCAGTTTCTGTATATCTGAGAATGTCATAATTTCTTTTTCAATTTTGAAGGGTAGTTTCTTGAATATAGAATTTATGGTTGACAGTCATTTACTTTAAGCACTTTGAATATGCCATTCCCCTGACTTCTGGCCTGAATTTTCTGATGAAAAGTCTGTTAGTAATCATATTGAGGGATTTTTATATCCTTATTAAATTTTTTTATTTTTTATTTTCTATTTTTTAAAAGATACTTAGATTGTATAAATGTTACACAAACGATATAGGGATTCCCATATGCCCCACTCCCCACACCTCCAATACCCTCCCACAAAAACAACATCCTACATTAGTGTGGCACATTCATTGCAATTGATAAATGCATCCTGGGGCATTGCCACTTAGCATGGGCCATAGTTCACATTGTAGTCTACACTCTTTCCCATACAGTTCTGCACGTTATGTGATGATATAAAATGGCCTATATCTGTCAATGCAATGTCACTCAGGACCATACCCAAGTCCCAAAAAAGCCCCTGTATTACAACTGTTTTTCCCTTTACTTGCCTCCAGAGCCTCTCCACATCAATGTTGTAATTTCTTCCATTGCTAGAATCACAGTATGTCTATAATAGAATACCAGTAAGTCCACTCTAGTCCATAGCTCTTCCTCCAATCCCGAGGATTGTAGGATGGTGATGTTCACTCCACCTTCAATTGCGAAAGGGCTTATATTCCTTGGGGAAGATGGATGGAACTATCCTGCCTGAAGCTGCAGACTTTCTCCATTCCCTGGGATGGCCATTGTCCATCATCATCTCCCCACCAGTTGTCCTGGGTGAGTCCAATGAGCTGTTGAGTAGGTGTTGCAACTCCGCCAAGGTTCCAGGCTCATCTGGCATATGGACAGCCCAAAGACTTGAGTCTCTGGGCATACACCTACCAACTCTAGCACCAAGTATAGGTTTAAATAGAAGGGACAGATGAACCACGTGCAGAGAAGACATAATTGACTCCAACTCTGTCACTCTCAGGAACACAAACTCCATTGTAGGGTCCACTGGCAAGGCACCAAACTCTGGAACTATCTGCCCTGACCACAGGACCTGGGTGTCTCCAAAGCCATCAGGAGCCCCACCATTTGGGGTAGTATCCACTTTGGAAGTCTATGAGATCCTGCTGAGATGTGCATAAGCGTTACCTCTGGGATGACCTCCCAACTCACTTTGAAGTCTCTTAGCCATATAAACACACTTGTTTTTACCTTTTCCCCTTTATACTCGAGGTCTTTTTCCAGTTGCATTGCTAGTTGGTCCTTGGTAGCAATCCCTCAGTGCCAGAGAGGCTCATCCTTAGGAGTCTTGTCCCATGCTGGGAGGAAGATAATGCATTCATATGCTGAGTTTGGCTTAGAGAAAGGCCACATTTGAGCAACAAAGAGGCTCTCAGGAGGCAACCCTTAGGTACCCCATAACAACAGGATAAGTTTCTATTTCAAGTGCAAAGACTCATAAGCATTGTCATCAATATCAAGGGCCCATCACTGGATCATCCTCCTTCACCAATCACTGCCCCTGAACTTGGAGGACTGTTGCTGCTCCCTCAGATAATGTGGCAGAGCCCTCCAGGATGGGAATTCAGTATTCTCTTGGTTATTATGTGAGTCTCCACCCACTGTGACAATGTCCCGTGAACATTTGAACCTTTTTACATACCTTATATGTATGCTCAGGTGAACTTCCTCCCATGCATCCCCCATCACTGACACCCCACACCAACAATCCTCCCTTGCCCCAGTTGTAACCCTTCTGTGATCCAAAGCTTCTTCAAAAATGAAGCCATTACAATAGCCGAATACAATTAAAGGAAAATGCAACAATAATGATAGGAGATTAAATACATAAAAATTCAAGAAAACTAAAAATAAAATAAAACCACCTGTGAACATCTCAATCTTCAGTCTTAATTGACTGGACCTTTGATTCTCCTTGAGAAAAATACCTTCTGAAAATATATAATGAAATATTTGGTGAATGATGAATGAGATTAAGCTACCTTTTGTAACATTTTCCAAGTGCAAATTCCTACTTTTCTTCTTGGATCTAAAATATGTGTCATCATTTCCTCAAAAACTTCTATATATCTTTGAAGAGATAAAATAAAATGTTCCATTTCATCCTTTTTTTTTCCATGGAATTTTATTTATAGCATTTATTTATCCTTCTATATCTGTTTTTCCTAACTGACTTTGCCACCTTATTCATCTCTGTATTCCCATTCTTGGCATTATATTTTATACATGGTAGTTACTCAATAAGTCAATTGTACTCATACTTTAGTATTAACAAAAATCTCCAGGAAACTTCTTAAGCTATAGATTCTTCTTTCCCACCCCTCTCACTGAGATGGCTCCCTCATCTGTCTGCTCATTGTCTGCTCATTGCCTGCTCATTGTGTCTGGTCACTGTGTCTGTTCGTTGTCTGCTCATTGTGTCAGCTTGTTGTCTGCTTGTCTTCTTTAGGAGGTACTGGGATCTGAACCCAGGACCTCCCATGTGAAAAGCAGGTGCCCAATTACTTGAGCCACTTCCTCTCCCCTATAGATTCTTAATCATCCACAGTCCCCTTTATTTCAGTAAGTTAGGCTAGGATCCAGAAATTCTTTTTCCCCGGTAGGTACTCCAGGCAATTTTGATGCAGATGGGCCATGAAACCATAACTTAAAATGCACTGACATAAGGTCTGATAAATGAATGACTGAAAACTGAATGGAGGAATGTTTGATACACAGTTTGCCTTCTCCTTGAAAGGAGTCAGTTACAGTCTGTATTCAACACAAGAGGTGATAAATGTGACAGGCTTCTGGAAACTATACTATACTATTCAAATGGAAGTTATTAACATTACAAGGCTCATGAGACTATAAAAATGAAATAGTATCTGCCTGTGACAGACAGACAGTGCAGATGCCCGATTCGAAAGATGATTTTCATTTTTCAATATTAGAACACAGGAGTTTAGGGGCCTATAAATTAAATCTGTGAAGGGCTCAGCCTTCTAATTCTTTTACCAAAGACAAAGAACAACCTATTACTTCAAGCTACAGAGGATAAGTCAAAGTTCATTACTGAAGCCCAAGTGCTTTTGTACAACCTTCTTCTCCACTGGCACTCCAGATCAGCAGGGAGGAAATGCAATTGACCTGGAAACAATGGAGTCTGCTACTAGAACTGATAAGTGGTTTTATAGTATGGTGAGAAAGAAACTTAGAGTTACTGAATCACTGCTTCAAACAAGTAACCTCACTAGAGAAATGATAAGAAGATAACACAACACTCTAGCTAGGAAGAATGGTATAATTCTTTTTAGTGCAGACTATACATCAAATCTGAGTTTTATGAATAATAATTAGCTACCATAATATGTCAGAGGACAAGGTCCCCATGTGCCCACTTTGTGAAGACTGCCAGGTTACATTTTGATGTATCTCAAACATTAACTGAGTTTTCCAGGGCGGCTATAACAAATATCACAGATTAGTTGGCTAAAATAAAAGATATTTATTGTTAGACAATTTTGGAAGCTAGAAGTCCAAAGTATGCTTTTTCCAAAGTATGTAGCATTTTAGTGGTGGCTTGATGGAAATCAAACTCTGTCTTCATCACATGGTGATCTGTGGCTTCTACTTCCATATCCAAATTTCCTTTGATTATAGGATTCTAGTCATATTGCATTAAGGCTCACCCTGATTCAATTTGGCCTCATTTAAATGGACTCTTTGAAGATTCCATTTACAAATGAGTTTGTTCACATAAGACTGAGGTTTAGAACTAAAGCCTGTCTTTTTGGGGCTCATCCTTCAATTTATAACACACTTGGTACATATAATGATGGTCTAAATGTCAATACACAGATATCACAAGATGGAAAACCACTAAAACCCATCCTAAATTTATTCAAAATCATTTAGTAGTAGAATATAATTAGTATCTTCTTTTTGACACCTTTAGATTTAAGTTACTCTCTCCCCTAATTTTTTCAACCTAAACCCAGCTTTTATTCAATTTTTAAAAAGGGTCAAACACCTATTTTGTGCCAAATTATATGTTAGCTAAATGGGGTTAGGTAGCGTACTGAATTAAAGGGAAGAAGTATACAAGGGGTTCAGGAAATGTAGAATATGTGAACAAATACCATAAGTTCAATAACAAAAGTGCATAAACAGAATGTGATTTGGGACAAATAGTAATTCATTCTGTTTAACTGAATTTCCTCCTTTTCCATTAAGCCTTCTAATATTAACTTATGCCACAATAAAGTTTGTTTTCTTTGAATTTTAACAGTATAGATAGATATCGATCAACTTTGTACTGTATACTTATGATGACCACTATTGGAAATAAGAAGGCAGTGGGGTCAAGAGGGAGAGCGAAGTGTGAAGGGAGGCATGGGGTGACAGGGAGTAGTAATAGGTGGATGCTTAAAACAGAACCAACAACACCACCTGGAACCCATTTGTTTTGACTGTATTCCTGGCTTTTTAGTGGACTAAAAATAGAGGTAGAGATAGAATAATAAAATTCTCAGATTATAACAAGCCACAGAAATATGATTGAGTTTAACTATTATGACTGATAACTACTAAATGTGTTATATGTCTCAAGAATGTAGCAAACATTGTGAACATAATTAACAACACTGAATTATATTTGAATGTGGTTGAAAAGGGACATTTTAGGTTATATATATGTTACTAGAATAAATTTTTTAAAAAAGTAATAGGACTTTAAAACACAAAAGTGAACCCTAATGTAAAATATGGATTATAATTAATAGTACAATTATAATAACAATTTTTCATCAACTGTAACAAATGAACCACAGTAATTCAAGATGTTAATAATAGAGGGTATATGGGAACTTTGTATTTTCTACATGACTTTTCTGTAAACTTGCAATTTCTCTAATAAAAATATATATAAAAAGAATATTGCATTTCAAAATGGAAGTGTGATAAGCCAAAGGTATCACAAATGAGGAGGTGCAGACATTGGCCTGAGACTCTATGGGAAGTTTGTTTTCTTTACTTGTACTTTGGTTGTTGTTATATGTTTGTTTCCTTCCCTAACTGTGCCAGGTCATTCTCACTCAAACTACATTTTATCCTGCTTTGCATAGGCCCATACTTCCATGATAAGCACTACATTTTTCACAAACTTATCATTCAAAAGGCAAGGATGTAGTATTATTTTCTTACTCTATATGGGTTGTTAAATTTCTTAGCATTTGACAACAGCTCTTTTTTTTGTTCAACATGCTCCTGCTGAGACAGTCAACACAGGTAGATAGATGGATTGATGTGACATTACTTTACATTCCATTTTCTCTAGGTGTGATGATAGCAGCTGCTTGAAAACTTTCTCCCTCATTGAGAAAGGAGAACGACTTTGTCCCAGGAAGTTACTTGGGTTACCATGGAAACCATTATTCTGCGGGAAAAGAATAGTTGTATCTTTAAAGAGAGATAATATCTTTCAAGAGAGTGGCTATAATTTATTAGGAAAGAAAAGTAATACAGAAAAGTAAACTCTATTTTCCATTCTGGAGAAGAAACAGGCTGACAAAATTCAACTTCAGGAACAGAAGCAAATGATGCTTCTTCAAGATCAGGCTCCTAACAGTGTGTTCAACAGCTAACCCTAAAGAAAGAGTCCTTAAGGGATTTACTGAAGCCAATTTAGATACAGGGTATGTGGAAAAGTGTGTTCTTTTATGGGCACACTTTATTAATAGTGACAACAGTTCAAGTCACTGGGTGTCAGGACAACCTGGTGAGTGTGATGAAAAGTATGGGTCATCTACCCAGAAACAAACAAAAACAAAACAAAACAAACATAAGCATACCTACACACAAGGATCCTCATATCATTTAAAGGTTCATGAGATACTACCTGAGTCCCATGCATGGACCTGGATAAGAATAGCTGAGCCAGATTGTTCTCTAATGAGGACAATCATACGATTGCTGGGACTAAGACAGTTTCTATTAAGACCTGTTAAATTGTAGCTTGAAAAATACAAAGCTTATAGTGAACTGGTAATAATGGGGGCATGAGTAACAAGGAACATGCTAAATGATTTTCCATAATAAAATGATTGCTTAATGGTATTTGCATAAGGGATTTATAAATTCAATGCAACTAAAGAAGATAAAATAATCATAGTTCACATTTTTCAAGTGCTAGCACTGTGTCAGCACTGTTCTAATTGGTTTGCATACGTTGACGTTGACATTGATTTCACTTTCACAATTCTAAGAGGTAGGTCCATCAGGCATAGACAGAAAAACTAACTTGACCAAGGATATGCATCTAGAAATGGGTAATGCCAGAATTTCAACCAAGACAATTTGCCTTACAGAGACCATTGTATCACCTCCATATGCTATCCCATCTCACGAGTAAAATATGCAAGGAATCAGATTTTGAATCAATAGAGGAATCGGTTTGATTATAATTAAGTTGTCTCACCACAACATAGACATTTGCAGTTCAATAGATGCCTGATGCTAGACAGGTTATTTTTGTTTTCTGTGTCTTCCCCCTAAGGTGTCTTCTAGATTTGAGAGTTAATGCCTAGTTTAGAAGGCATTTTCTCTTATTTGTGAACAAAGAGTTAAGAGATAAAACTTATTTTGGAGATTACAAAAAAGGAATTTAAAATATTTGGCACTGTGAATCTACAAATAATTAAATATATGCCAAGTAAATATTACTTGTTTATGTAAGAAATACTTACCGAATGCCTATAATATATACTATACTCTTACTTGATATATTTTTGTGAATAAAATAGATATACACCCTGTGTTCCTGAATCTTACACTCTGGTGGGTTTAGGGGTGGGAATACATGGCCTATAAAGAAGTAAGAAATAAGAAAATAAAAAGCTACAAACCTTGCTAACTATAATTTAAAAAACAGTCAATAATAGTAGTAAATTGTAGTGAGAGGTGAGAACCTGCTTAGGATGCTCAAGGAAAACATTTCAAAAGAATTGGTATTAGGGAAAGAGAAAATTCTAGGCAGTGTAAATATTATGAATTATTTGGTGATGGTGTTTAGTTTTTGTTTTGTTTTAAGAAGGGTAATGAGAGAGTGGTCTCAATGAAATAAGCCAGGTGAAAAGAGCTTTATAAACCATAGTAAGTGGCTCAGAATCATTTTGAATGAAATGGCAAAACTTTGGAGGAATTTACATTGAGATTATTCTTACAACTCTGTAAAGAATACTTTAGAAAGAATTATCATTTATATGCTCTTCAACATTGGTAACCATTGCAAAATTTAGGTCAAAAATAATCTAGAAAAATTTACCAAGTGCATTCAATAGTCTTCCTTATGAATTGAAATTGGTGGGAGGGACAGAGTGATGACTGGTCAGTCTTATGTAAAGAGTATGTGACCAGTCCTTGCATCACTAAGTCACATATGAGGAGTGATGATGTGGTAGATGAGGCTAGAGAAAAGGGTAGTGGTGAAATCAATAAAGGCTGCACAGGTTCAGAGTAGGATCTGTGAGAAATAAAGTTCTAAAATTTCCTTCATAAAGAAATTAAATATTATTATAGCTGCTAAAATGGTAATTCTCTTAAAATTATTTTTAATATTTCTTCTGAACACAAAAATGTAATTGTTTTGTAGCAGTTTGTATATTGCTTTTAAATCCAGTAACCTAGATGAACTTTTTCAATCGACTTTCTAACTATACTTTATATTCAAGTATCAAAATATACAGAGTATGATATAAGTCATAAGAGTGCAGTTTAATGGATTTTCAGAAATTTAACACACCTTGTATCGAACCCAGATCAAGAAATAGAATATTACAAGCAAACCAAAAGCCCACTTATGTTCTGTCAGTCACTACCCCAAAGGGTAAGCAATATACTGACTTTGAAAGAAACCAAAGCAGTCTTATAATGTATTTTATACTATAGCTTCAATTTTTGATGGAGATAATGAATGATATTTTGGTTTTAGCTATGTAATCTCACTCCTGTAATTCATTGCATGTGGCTGTGCATCAGTACTTATTAAGGTAAACAGTTTTATTAAAAAAGCTCCTGTTTTTCACTCTCTTGCAAATTCCTGTATCCACTCTCTAGCAAGTTCCTGTTTGTGGCTCCCTAACAAGCTCCTGTTTTTCTTCTGTCCCTTATCCAAAATCTAATAAAACATACACTGGACAGAGAAGCCTGAGATCAAGGATGCTCTACGGAGTGCAATTAAAGTGGGCAAAAACAGTGAGCTCACTGCTTCTCCCCCTCCTCTGATGTCCACTTTGCAGAACCCAGTTAGCAGGTGGACTCAGCCAATAGCATCTTTTTTCCCATATCACTTGTTTAATTCCAGTAAAAACCCTTGCTTCCTTTGTTCGGAGAAGCAGATTTGAGACTTGCTCTCCTGACCTCTGCTGGCTTCTTAATAAACTTTTTCCCTTGTGTGATCAAGTCTTAGTGTGTGCTGGGCAAGGACTCAGATAAACTGCAGAGTTCCTCTTCAACTTCTGACAGAATAGATTGGTTTTGCCTATCGGGGATTTTATTTAAATGGGATCGTATACTATAAGCTCTTTGTGTTTTGCTTTTTACCCCATATATTTGTGAGATTCAACCATGATGCTACATGTAGCAAAACATGATTTTCCCCCTCTTTTAGTTAATATTTTGACTGTATTGGAGGTTATTCTATTAAATGGCATTAAAAAAATCACTCTTATTAATGTCTTCAGTTTTTTTATGTCACTGGATTTTATTTGATAATATTTTGCTTAAAAGGTTTGCTTCTGTATTTAAGAGTGAAATATATTTATAATTGCCCTTTATTGGGGAATCAAGGTACATTAACCTCATAAATGAATAAGGATCCTTTTTGCTTCAGTCTCTTCCTTTTTATTCTTTTAAAAGTCACAGTATGATCAAGAGATGAAAGATAACAGCCATATGCTTATACTTATGTCTATTAAGTAGGTAGACATAAGGCTGGGCACAATGTAGATGGAGGCCAAAGAGGCAGTTGCAGAGTTGGGGAAAGAAGGCAGCAATGGAAGAGAGTAGCAGCATGATTGGGACTAAGATGGAGGCAAGGCTAGGAATATAGAAAGTGGTGGGACTGAGAAGGAAGCAGCAAAGTTGGAGGCTGAGGACATGGAAGGGAAAGGAGACACATAGCCAAATAGATGAATAGATATGTAAGTGTGGAAGGTGGGAGCTGACGAGCCAGGGACCAAGAGGTAGTTGTCATGGTCAGGAGACTGGTTGAGGAAATAAGCAAATATACTGACAATAATGGGCGATAAATTTCTTACTGTCAAAGAAAGGATTCATATATATCATATATATATGGGGAATGGCTAGAAAGATCTCAGAACTCAATTAGATTTGGAGGTTTTTGTGATAACACATACTGTTTTCATATATAGATAGAGAGTATAAGAGATAGATAGATAGATAGATAGATAGATAGATAGATAGATAGATAGATAGATATAGGTAGACACACAGATAAATGGCTAGCTATTAAAGTGTGGGTTTATGTATACCTGTGTGTTTGCATGCCAGTGTGGTATATATACTATCCAAGCTCTTTTGGCTGAGAAGATCTTGAGGCCATGGTACCCTACCAGCAATGAGAATAATGAGTCCCAAGATGTTGGTTTAAACACTACCTTCTACTCTAATGGCTGATTTCAGGGCTTGAACAGACAAAGTACAAAGTGTGCACAAAGTATCTTATGTGCCAGATAGTAAGGAAGTGCTTAATACATGATGAGGATATGTAACAACACAGAAGTCAACTCAAATGGGCTTCAACACACATATATGGGCCAATTTGTGAACAAAATTAATAGTGATGGCAACAGAGTATAATTCATTGTTTAAAATATGAATCCATACTAACATAAATAAATAAATGGGGAAGAGAAAGCTCTTCCTTATAGTAGAATATCAGTTACTATATGCATAGAAGGAATTGTGTAAATGGAAAATCAATAGGTGGCAGTAATTACAGAGGTGATTGAATCTGGCAGAAGTCATCAGTGGATGCTAAGATTGGTGGATTGGTGTATCTTTCCCCCAAATACTTCTTAAATACAAAAGAAGAATAGGAATTTGCAATGGGGAAACCTGGCACATAACAACATAAATAAGCAATCATAGTTAACACCACCAAGGGTGAGACAAGTCAATATCATGTGCCTCCAGTGAA
>JAQZBX010026981.1:8007-28738 GCA_029593785.1 Cabassous unicinctus
TTTTTTTTTTTTTTAATTTATTTTTAATCAGGAGGCCCCGGGGATCAAACCCAGGTCCTCCCATATGGTAGATGGAAGCCCAATCACTTGAGCCACATCTGCTTCCCTCATAATCGTATTTTATATGAGGTTTCACTATGTTCTTCAGTCTCATGTTACAATTTTACCTTTCTTTCTAGTAATATACATATCCTGCTAGTTACAAACTATGATGTGCTTTCAGCATTTCTATTCATTTCCAAAGATTTACCAAGAACATTTTTACCCATTCTGCACAGATTAATCCTCAGCTTTCCATTCTCTACCCTCATTCTATTTTCTGGTGACCTATATTCTAATTATTAACTCTATGAGTTTGCACAATATATTCAGTTCATAATAGCACAATCATACAGTATTTGTCCTTTTGTGTCTGGCTTGCTTCACTCAGCAAAATGTCCTCCAGGTTCATCCATGTTGTCATATGCTTCACGACTTCATTTCTTCTTACAGCTGCATAATGTTCCATCATTTATATACACCTCAATTTGTTTATCCATTCACTGATTGATGGACACCTGGGTTATTTCCATCTTTTGGCAATTGTGAAGAACACCGTGATGAACATTGGTGTGCAGATATCTGTTTGTGTCACTGCTCTCAGTTCTTCTGGGTATATACTTAGTAATGGTATTGCCTGGTCACATGGCAAGTCCACATGCAACTTCCTCAGGAACTGCCAAATAGTCCTCCACAGTGGCTGAACCATTCTACATTCCCACCAATAGTGAATAAGCATTCCTATCTCTCCACATCCTCTCCAACACTTGTAGTTTTCCGACTTTTTGATAGTGGCCATTCTAATAAGTGTGAAATGATATCTCATTGTAATTTTGATTTGCATTTCCCTAATTGCTAGTGATATTGAATACTTTTTAATGGATTAACACAATTCTTTATATTAAAATCTCCCCCCTGGTTTCTGTTTACTTTCTGGACTTTGATGCAAGAAAAGTTAAAATCTTGTGCTTGAAATGGAATTCCTGTTTTTATCCTTTAATGTAAGATTGTAAATTGATTGCATCTATCTTCATAACTGATGTTTGTTTCTATTTTTGTTACTTTGTTTTATGTATTTTTGTTCTTATGTTTCCTTGTCATGTCCTTTACTTACTTCTTACTCCTTTTATTTAACTGAACTTTTAATTAAAAAAGGATAATTGATGGTTTAGACAATATAGTTTTCTCCTTCTTCTTCCTCCTCCTCCTCATCTTCTTCTTCTTCCTCTTCTTCTTTCTTCTGCTTCTCCTCCTTCTCCTTCTTCTTTGCCTACTTCTTTGTCCTTAACCTAGCAAGAACTTGGAACTAACACTACATGGGTTCAAATAATATTTCTACCATTACCCAACCATGTTACTTTGGGAAAGTTACTTAACTTCTGAATAGGTTTCTTCATCTGTAAAATACAAGTGAAGAACTTAGCACAGTCCCTGGCACATTGTAAGTGCTCAATTGCTGTTAGTTTTTCTTTTTCTCCATGTTCTCCTCCTATTTCAAGTTTCTGTCTGCCATGGGACATTTGGGGACACTGAAAAATGTGTCCATCCAAGTTGCGTGGTTTGCTTCAAATCTGGAAACACTCTGGGAAAAAACTTGAACTTGGTTCATATTAGGGTTGAGACATGAACATATCTGTATGCAGGGCTAGTGTACCCCAGAGGAGACAGGATGGGAAGGAGAACTCTTAGGGCTTCTGAGAGAAAAATATCATGAATGAAGCCTGGCACAGTGTGTGTGTGTGTGTGTGTGTGTGTGTGTGTGTGTGTATTGAGTGACAAGCCCTGGAGAATGGTGGCAGTAGTAGTATTTACAGGTGTGGAGAGTCTATGCTGACTATAATTTGATCCAGCCCTCTCCAGCCCGTTCTGGAGTGCCCTACGTGTCCTGGAAAGTAGAGCGCTGAAAAGAAGAAAAACCGGCATACTAGGGGTCCATCAGTTCTGCTGGCTGGTCCTAGGAAGCAGAAGGTTTATCTCTGCTCCTTCCCTCAAACCTCCCTACAGCAGTACTTCTCAATTTTTTAAAAAACAATTTATTGAAGTATATCATTCATACATGAACATACATAAACTATAAGTGTTCAGTAAACATTGTGAACTTACAAAACAAACATGCATAACATCATACAGGGCTCCCACACATCACCCTACCACAAATACTTTGCATTTTTGTGAAACATTTGTTAACAAATCATGAAAGAGCATCGTCAAAGTATTACTACTAACTATAGTCCGTATCTTACTCCCCTATACTTTTTTAGTTGTTTTTTTTTTTTAAGATTTATTTATTTATTTATTTATCCCCCCCTTGCTGCTTGTGTTTGCTGTGTCCATTTGCTGTGTGTTTTTTCTGTGTCTGCTTATCTCCCCCTTGCTGTGAGGTCTTGCTGCATCAGCCCACTGCGCCGGCTGGCCTGCCCTCACAAGGAGGCCCCGGGAAGCGAACCCAGGGCCTCCCATATGGTAAACGGGAGCTCTATTGATTGAGCCACACCCGCTTCCCTCCCCTATACTTTTTTTTTAAGGATTTATTTACTTTTATCCATTTTTTACCCCCCACCCCCCGTTTTTTTGCTGTTTTTGTGTCCATTTGCTGGGCAACTCTCTGTGTCTGTTTCCTGCCCTCTCTTCTCATCCTTCTCCTCCTGTCTTCACTGGGATTCAATTCTTGGAACCTCCAATGTGGGATAGAGGCGCCCTACCGCCTGCGGGCCACTTTAGTTCCTGGTTTTTCGGCACATCTGGTCTTGGCTCTCCCTTATGTTACTCTCCTGTTATGTCATCATCTTGCTGTGTGGTTGCGGTGCCTGACGGCTCACCTGCTCAGGGGACATAGCGTGGCTCCTGGCGGCACATCCGCACATGGAACCTGAGGGGCTCACCCGCTTGTGTGGCCTGACGGCGCACCCACGCACGGGGCCTCCTGGCCCACACGCCTTCTATATTTTTCTTTTTTTAATTTTTACTGGGAGATCCTGGGGATTGAACTCAGGGCCCTCCATATGGGAGTTGGATGCCCAACCACCTGCTACATCTCTTAAGGTTGAACAAAGATACCCAAAGTTACAGCCTTTTCCCATACAGGATGGTCATATAATAAACCAGGCTTAGTTTATCACCAGCATTCTAAAAACCAGACCTAGGGAGAAAAACTAAGTCTGGGGACACACACATGGTTTCCAACATAGTGAATGTTTAACTTACCCTGATTATCACAAAATCAGGACAGCGAGAATATTCACAGGTACTTCTCAAATTTTAAAGTGCACATGAATCACCTGAGAAGCTTGTTAAAATTCAGTTCTGATTCAGTGATTCTGGGGTAGGGCCTGACATTCTGTATTTTTACCAAGTCCTAGATGATGCTGATGTGCTGGTCTGTGGATCACATTTTGAGAAGTAAGGCAGATTAAATCAGGCAGCTGTACACTACAACCCTGGCCTGTTATTATATGGCCTTGAGCTAAGAATGGTTTTTACATTTGCAAAAGATATACTAAAAATGAATATGTGGGGAAGTGGATGTGGCTCAGCCACTTGGGCACCTATTTACCACATGGAAGGACTCAGGTTTGGGTCCCAATGCCTCCTAGAGAAGACAAGCAGATTCCGCTCCCACTGCAATGAGCTAGATACCGCACCCGCCACAATGAGCTAGACACCTAAACAAGCAGATGCCACAAGCCAGCAGACGCCGCAGCCTGCAGGGAGCAATGTGGCTCAGACCATTGGGCACTTGTCTCCCATGTGGGAAGTCCCAGGTTCAGTTCCCGGTGCCTCCTGGAGAAGGTGAGGTAACATTGAGCAGACAGACAAGAGAACCTGCAGAGAACCATCTGGGGGAGGTGGGGGGATAAAAAAAAAAAAAAGAATATGTGGTAAAGATGTGTGTTTCCCACAAAGCCTAAACTATATACTATCTAATCCTTAAAATAAAAAGTTTGCTGGCCTCTGATCTAGATGACAGAAAGGGAATGAGAAAAGTATAAACCCAGAGCACAAAAAGAACAGATGAGATGACAACAGAGGACAAACATTAAAATTCTGGAAGATGAAAACCAGATGGACCATCTGTCTTTGCAGAGTGGAGAAAGATGAAACTTAGGAGTCTTCCTGGGGGAATCCATAAAGAAGAATGCTTATTTATATTGCAAACCTCAGGAAAGCTCAGGACTTGAAGGAACCAGGTAGATGGGAAAGTTGATACAATGAGTATGCAGGAGGGGAGCAAATGGAGGCAGACACAGGCATGTGCTGCTGAAATTCCCCTTCAAGAAGGAGTTTCTGCTCAGTTGCAAGGAATGTGTTTAGCTAACAGCCTCCAGCTGTTAGCTTGGTAGAATCCACTTCAATT
This sequence comes from Cabassous unicinctus, assembly GCA_029593785.1. Lineage (NCBI taxonomy): Eukaryota > Metazoa > Chordata > Mammalia > Cingulata > Chlamyphoridae > Cabassous > Cabassous unicinctus. The sequence continues at coordinate 12,401 of JAQZBX010026981.1, forward strand.
TTTTAGCTGAAGAGTCAGGGCTTTGTCCTCAAAGGAATAAATACCTATTCTGCATATAGGTTTACCTTTCTTGCCCTCAGACCTCAGCTTACAGAATGCCTGCTCCATAGGCATGGAAGCCCACACAGAGTAATGTCCAATCAGGGAACCCATTTCACAGAAAGGATGTGTGGGAATCATATGGTATGACCATGGAATCCAATGGTCATGTCACATACCAACCATCCAGAAGCAGCCAGGCTTTCTACAGGCACAGTTGAAGTGCTCAGTCCAGGAGCAACAATCTGAAGGGATGGGTGCCACCTTTTAAGATACAGTATATATATTAAATTAGCGACCACTTTATAGTGCTGTGTCCCCAACAGGAAGGAGATATGGTCCAGAAACCAAAGAGAAGAAGAATGGTTCCACTTATCATCACCCCACTCATCTTTTGGGTGTCCCTACAACTCTGAGTTCTGCAGGATTGGAGACACTGGTCCTTTGCACAAGTTACAGCTGCTGCCAAGGCACTTTATTTTATATTTTAAGTTTTTATAGTTTTAATAATCCTCTGGTGAAAAATCTGCACAATCACCAATCGAGTCACTAAAGAATCTTTACTCCTTCTTTTTGCCAGGACCAACATTGGCCTTTGAAGTCCCCCTGAATTTCTTCATTCTGTTCTTGCATGCTTTTCACTGTTTTCTTGAGGTCTTTTTCTTCTCATGCAGGCCATGTCTTGCAAGTCTGTGTTTGGGTTCATTTTTCCCTTGCATAATCCAAGTAATCATAAATCATGCCGAAGTCAGTTGTCTTGCCACCACCAAAATGGGTTTTGAATCCAAATACAAAGATGACATCAGGTGTGGTCTTGTACATTTTGGCTAGTTTTTCCCGAATTTCTGTCTTAGGTAGTGTTGCCTTTCCAGGATGAAGGACATCAATGATCATTTGTTTCCGCTGAAGTAGTCTGTTGGTCATCAACTTCCTGGTCTGGATAGTTGCAGTGTCATTCATGATGGCTGGAGTTCTTCAGGCAAATAGGGAGGGAAAAAAGTGCCAAGGCACTTTAGACAATTTAAGTCCATGGACTAGCAGGTGAGAAGAAAAGTCACTAAACTGGCAGGAGCCACTGATTCAGATCAGCAGAAGAAGAGTTCATTTTAAACAATGGGAACAGGGAGGAATATGTGCAGAACCCAAGAGATACCCTTGGGTGCCTCCTGGTAGTTCCTTGCCCCACCATCACTATGAATGAACACAGGAAACAATCTCACTCCTGATCACTAAGCAAGCTACCAAGATCTGCTGAGGTGATAGGTGAGGGTGAGGGGGACTCAGAATGGATAGTGGAGGAAGAGGAAGATGAGGACTAGTTGCAGTCCCAAGACCAATTGTAGTGATGGGGGATGTACTTCACCCCACTAATCTTCCTCTTCTGAGTTTCCCTTCAGGAAGAGCATCACAGAGCATCTGCTCCCTGATCCCGCATGGAGAAGTAAATCTGTGAGGTACAAGGGGGGTAGACTGTGGAAGCCATGAAAATGTTTTTCTCAGATCTCCTACAGACTCGACTTAACACCTTGGCTTTCCATAGGCTGCTTCCAATTGATGATTGAGTACAGAAGGAGTGCTAAGGCAGGCATGTTCCTGGGGGATGCAGGATGCCATGAATGGGAACTTTTGGTCTTGTTGAACTTTCTTACAACTCCATTGCAGTAGAGGATCCTTTCCTTCCTTTTCTTCTTCACATGCATTGTGTTCTGATGGTTCTCACAGTCTCCACTGACTCCATCCCCATTTTCCCTCTCAGACATAGCCCCTAATAAATCTTTTGCACATCTAATGCTGTCTTGATTAACATGCTTCCCAAATCTATCAAAGGGAGAATGCATAAATAAGATGTGGTAAATTTTATGATGGAATTCTACTTGTCTTTGTTTTCTAGGCTGCTCCAAGCAAATGCCATGGAATGGATTGGCTTAATAATGGGAATTTATTAGCTTACAGTTTTGAGGTTGAAAAAATGTCCAAATCAAGGCACTATCAAAATAATGCTTTCTTTCCTAAGACTGGGTACTGGCGATCCTTGACTCATGTCAAGGCACATGGTGGCACTTGCTGGTCGTGCCCTTTTCTTCAGGGTTTCATTGATTTCAGCTTCTTACTTCTGTGTTTCTCTCTCTCTCTCTCTCTCTCTCTCTCTCTCTCTCTCTCTCTCTCCCCCCCCTCCCTCTCTCTCTCTCTTTCCCTCTTCATCCCATTTATAAAGGACTCCAGTAAGAGGATTAAGACCCATCCTGGACCATGCCTTAACTAAAGTTACCTCATCAAAAAGGTCCTACTTACAATGGGTTTACACCCACAGGGATGGATTAGCTTTTAGAACGTGATTTTCTGGGGTACATACAGTTCAAAACCACCATGACACTCAAGATTAAAACAGAACAAACTGCTGATACACAGAACAACCTAGATGACTCTCAAAAATATGCTGAGTGAAAAAAGCTGGATATAAAAGAATTCATAACACATGATTCCATTTAAATGAATAATAGGTACCCTCAGGGTGGTGGTACTGGTGGATATTGACTAGAATGGTGCACAAGTGAACTTTCTGGAGTGACAGAAATATTCTATATTTTGATGTATATGGTGGTCTCGTGGGTGTAAACATATGTTAAAAGTCATCAAGCTGTACACTTAAGATTTGTGCTTTTTTTTTTTTTAAGATTTATTTATTTCTTCCCCCATCTCTTGTTGTTTGCTCTTGCTGTCTGCTCTCTGTGTCCATTCATTGTGTGCTCTTTGTGTCTGCTCGTCTTCTCTTTAAGAGGCACTGGGAACCGAACCCGGGACTTTCCATGTGGGACAGAGGCACTCAATTGCTTGAGACAACTCTGCTCCCTGCTTTGTTGTGTCTTTCATTCTGTTTCCTCTTTGTGTCTCCTTGTTGTATCATCTTGTTGCAACAGCTTACCACGCCAACTTGCTGCACCAGCCTGTCACATCAGCTTGCTGTCTTGCTCATCTTCTCTAGGAGGCACTGGGAACTAAACCCAGGACCTCCCATGTGGTAGGCAGGAGCCCAAATGCTTGAGCCACATCTGCTTCCCAAGATTTGTGCTTTTTAATGCATGTAAATTATACCTCAACAAAATACTGAAAAAGTAATAAAGGGGATTTATTTGTTCATGCACCTGGATGTCAATAGGTATAGATGGTTTCAAGTATGTTTGACTCAGCAGTTCAACAATGCTATCAGAAATCTGGTTATTTTCAATCTTTCTCATCTGTCTTCTGGTGAGTCAGCTTCCTCCCAGCCTGACTCACTCTTGTATTCACCATGTGCTGCCAACAAACTCCTTTTCTTTGTCAGACCTCTAAGAGACTTGCTTCTGAAAGCTCTGAAAAGAGTGAGAACATTTCTTTTTTCCTGGAGGTTTCCAGCAAACACATGTCTCATTGCCCAATGGGTTATGCTCATTCCTGAACCAATCCCTGTGACCAGGGAAATGCCATACACTGACCAATATCTGCCTATCCCTGAATTAATCATTTTTAGGGGCACGGGATTACTCCAATTGAATAAATGCATTGGGGCTTACCCTCAGAACTAAATTCCTTTAATTTTATGGCTGCTCCGCAGTAGGAGATATGTGTAATGAATTTAAGAAAGACAACCACAAAGTCCACTATAAGAAATGCAGCAGAGTTGGGTAATAGGTCCAATCAATTTTTTTTTTTTTTTAAGATTTATTTATTTACTTGATCCATTTTAAACGCCCCCTTCCCCTTTTGCTGTTTTGTGTCCATTCGCTGGGCAATTCTCTGTGTCTGTTTCATCTCTTCTCATCCTCCTCCTCCAGTCTTCAATCCTGAAGACCTCCGATGTAGGAGAGAGGTGTTCTAGCCATTTGCGCCACCTCGGCTACTGGTTTTTGGAGCTTTCAGAGCATCTCATCTTGTCTCTCTCCTTTTACAGCATCATCTTGCTGCATGGCTCCCGGGGCCTGGCGGCTCACCAGCACACAGATCCTGGCAGCCCATGCGCCTTCTATATATATTTTTTTATTTTACCGGGAGGTCCCGGGGATCGAACCCAGGACCCTCCATATGGCAGACGGACGCCCAACCATTTGAGCCACATCCGTCCCCCCAATCAATTCTATATCATATTAATCATGGTCTTGCTTTCCATTTTCCAAATATATTTTCCTGTCCCCACTTCATCAAGGGTTTAATATATACCCAACCAATTAAAGTTACATTAATCAGGAAGGATAGGTATTTGTCTTCTAAAGTTTGAAATGAAAACCAGAATAAAGTCCATTATTTAAAAAGTGACTCATAAAGTTTGCTTTGCCAGATGAGCCTAAATCCTCATCTCTGAAGCTGACTATTCCTCACCTTCATCTTATCACTGATTTCCATTCCATTTCTGAGGGGTTAGGATGTTTCATAAAGGCAATTTTAAAGGCTTGTTTTAAGGTTGGTTCAAAAATTTTCTGACATTAAAAGAGTTGTGTTAGTTATTGTTTGTTGGGTACAGAGTTTCTGTTTGGGGTGATGAAAAAGATTTGGTAATGGATTATGGTGATCGTAACACAACATTGTAAATGTAATTAAGGGCATTGAATTGTACACTAAAAAATGGTTAAAATGGCAAAATTTATGTCATATCTGTTACCACAATAAAAAAAAAGCTGTGTTAAAATGTCATGTATTCTTCCTGCTCATGGATTTTGGTATTTGGATTTCTATCCTGGACACAGCAAAGCTGTGAAAGAAATATCTGTCAGACTCCCACAGTCTCTTTGAAATGGGTCAGTTCTCTCACCAGAGTAGAAGGATCAAACAGAGTAGAAGGATCAATACAGACTCAGAGTCACTGCTAGTCCATATGGTCCCTTGGTGAGAATTAGAAAAAGTCACCCAGAAGCAGCCCTGTAGGTTCAGGGCTTGCAAATGGAGTGCAGGCAGGATTTCAGCCCCCATTTTCCTTCCTAGCTAGGTGTCCTTGTGGCATATGTCCTCTATCGGCCTTCATTACTTCCTTCTTATACTGATATCATAGTCTTCTAATTCATTCTCTGCCACCAGATTCTTATTCTCCTCTTCATTCATCTAGCATACTTCTGTCTGATTAATCTTTTATCATGTTACTCTCCTGCTCAAAAAAACAAACAAACAAACAAAAAAGCCTTTATCAGCTCCCTTCTGCTAACCTAAGAGAGTTCAGATTACTTAAGTTATCATTTTAAAGTTTTTCACAATGTCTCTCAAATCTCTCTTATTCTTTTTGTACCACTTTTCACCATAAATTTTGTGTTTCAATCAATCTAGAATATGTGCTATTCCCAACCACATCTCGCATATTCCTGAATGTTTTATATGCCATTTGTTTAATGTCTGTTTCCCAAACTAAATTCTAAATTACAGGTTGTTTGTATGATGACCTTTGTATTCAACATGTAATGCATGGTAATATCAACAAACTGGTTATTAAAGTTTGAGCCAGTGTCTGGGCTAATCTTAAAAGGAACTGGGAGACGTCAACAATGGCTAGATCTAGACCTCACATTGCTTTCAATAACACTACTGCTCTCCATATTTACGCCACACCAACCACATGTGAACAGAACGTTTCCTTGGATATCATTATTATCCCCCCCCACTGATATTTCCAGTGTTTTATAGTTTCTTTCTTACCTCAAGCTGCTGCTGCCTCTCCTTTTCCTTCTCTTCCATCTTCTCTTTCCTCTTGCTCTCTTTCTCCATCTTTCCTTCCATTTTTACTATCTGACTATAGTCAATGAAATGGTTCTCATATTTCTTTGAGAAATCTAATTGTTTATCCCCTTCTGTATTAATCAATCTAATAACCCTTTTCTGGCCAAATTTGAGTCCCTGCCCAAGAGAGAGAATATATGGTCCTTTGATGCTGCTCTTATAAAATCCTTTGGCTCTTAGGTGAGATAACTATGGTACAGAGAGGAAATTTCACTGAACTCAGAAGTCAACAACAAGGATTTGAGTCCTGGCTCCATCAGTCACTTGCTAGTGAGCTTGACCGAGCCACAACTTTTCTGAGGCTTTCTTCAGATATAAAATGGGGATAAAGGTGCCAATCAATTAGGGATGAGAGATAGGGTTACTAAGCAGCATTTAGGGCCCAATTGAAATAAGAGTGGTAGTACTCTTGGTCAGCATATTTCAGTGACTTTTCTTCAGCAATGCTTTATTTCTTGGCTGAAAACTGAAAAGCACTGTATCAGTTTTAATTATCATTTTTATTAAATGTCCTTGTTTCCTTATCTTCCCATAACTTCCTCTGTATCAATTTCCAGACCCAGATCAACCTCACATACTTTCTTTCCATTCTTAATGCTCAGACTGTCTTAAAAATTTAGTATCTGCCACTATGTTTAACTTATAATGCCTGAAAAATAGTGGTTTATTTATTTGTATTTGTTTAAAAATTGCACAGATATCCTACAATATAGGAAAAATATAACTTCATAGTCCATTCAAATGAACAACAACAAAAAAACCACTCTGTTTCTCCAAGGCACAGCTTTGATGTTGATAAATATTCATTGTATCAGTTTTTAGAAACAATAGGGAAGCAATACACTCGGGGAAAATTTTCTTTTCCCACTGCCATTACCCAAATCGAGGTCAGTAACAACTCATGACCAGATTACTGGAATAGATTCCTAAAAGGTTACTATGCCTCTCATTGCTCTCCTACAAATAGATTTTCAACATCACAGCCAGATCATTCATTCATTCATTCGTTCAGGAAACACTTATTGAGGATCTATTATGTGCTAAGTACAAAGTATAGACTTATGGGGGAAAAGATGTAAAAAAAATAGGTTAGATTCAGTGTTATAATGCTATATAGATGTTTAACAACCTTTACTATCTTAGTTCCCCATTGCCCATATTGTATACTCATCCTCAAACTCTACAGCCTGGCAGTTAAGAGCATCCACAATTTGGCTTTAAATTTTTTCTAATCTTTATGTTTCACTTCTATAGTAAAGATTTTTTTCACTGTTCCATGAAAGTGTGGTTGTTTTATTATTATTTTTGTTACTTTCCAGCTCTGGGTTTTTGCTCAACTTGTTCAAGCCAATTGAAATTCCCTCCCCAAGACTTTGGGACTATCCAAATCCTACTCATTTTCTAAGATCTAGATGAAATCTGACTATAGTAGAGCTTCCTCTCACAATTTCTACTCAAAATAATCTTTCTTTTGATTACAAAGTAATTAATGCTTGTTCAAATCACTTGAAAATACTTATAAGCTTATTGTATCTATTACTTTTTAATATTATTCCAATCTTTTACTGTTATTTAACTTTTTATATGTTTAATCTATCTCTCTAACTAGATGGCAAGCTACCAGAGGGCAGATGATGTTTCTTGTTTAACGATATTTTGAAAAAGTCCTAGAAATTACTAGAGTCCCTCAAAATATAAAAACAATAATAAAATATGTAGTTCTTTTAAAAAGATAGATAAAGAAGACCCATAAAAACAAAGAAATATACTGTATTTTTTTTTTTAAATATGGAATGCTTCACAAATTTGCATGTCATCCTTGTGCAAGGGCCATGCTAATCTTTTCTGTATCATTCCAATTTTAGTATAAGTGCTACCAAAGCGAGCATAATATACTGTATTTTTGAAGATCATTTATAAAGGTATCAATTCTCCCCAAATTCATCTATATGAACAATGTAATTCCAAGCAAAATCCCTGCAGGACTTCTTGGGAAACATTAAAATTTATTATAGGATTTGTATGGAAGGAATAAAAGTGCCTGGATAGCTAAGAACATTTTGAAAAACAAGGGTAAAGAAGGGGAACTTATTCTACCAGTCATCTAAATATTACCAAGTTTAGTTATTAATTAAAAGTGTGGGAAACTGATGTGGCTCAAGTGATTGAGCTCCTGCCTACCACATGGGAGGTCCCTGGTTCGGTTCCCAGTGCCTCCAAAAGAAGACAGTGAGCTGGCGTGACAGGCAGGAGCAGCAAGTTGGCACAACAAGATGATGCAACAAGAAACACAAGAAGAAAAACATAATGAGACACAACAAAGCAGGGAGCGGAGGTTCCCGGTGCCTCCTAAAGATGACGAGCAAAACAGTGAGCTGACATGATGGACAGGCATGGCAAACTGACACAACAAGATAAGGCAACAAGAGAGACACAAGAAAGAATAACATAATGAGAGACACAACAAAGCAGGGAACAGAGGTGGCTCAAGCAATTAGGCACCTCCCTCCCACATTGGAGGTCCTGGGTTTGGTTCCAGGTGCCTCCTAAAAGAAACAAGGAAGACAAACAGACACAGCAAGAGCAAACAACGAGGGGGGTGGGGAGAAATAAATTAAAAAAAAAATCTTTAAAAAGTGTTATTATTTGAGCAGAAATAGAAAAAATGAAACAGAAAAAAGGCTGAGAACCAAACCCATGCATATAAGAGAACCTAGTACCTCCATCACAGATTTATCTTAACAAATGAATATGGAACAACTAATAGCTCTCCCTATGGAAAAAATTAAAATTAGATCTAAAGAAAGGAAAAATAAATTCCAGATAAGAGAAAAGACCTAAAAGTGAAAAAACACCATAACAACTAGAAGAAAATATAGAAAATGGAAGGTTTTGTTTTTTTGTTTTTTTTTTTTATTTTTAGGAGGTACTGGGGATTGAACCCAGGACCTTGTACATGGGAAGCAGGTGCTCAACCACTGAGCTACATCCACTCCCTGGCTTCCTTCAATAAGATATAATATGTGCAAAACATAAAAGTTAGGTAATTTGACTTCATCAAATTTTAAAACCAGTACAGCAAAATATAGTAAAACACGTAATAAACAAAGTTAAAGACAAGAAACAAAATGGAAGAAGATATTTGCAACACATATAACAAAGGAGTATTATCCAGAATATATGAAGTAATACAAGTTAAGAACATGTCAAAAATTCAGTAGAAAAAAATAAAGGATGTAATTAGGCCATTAACAGAAGAGGATATACAATGGCTGAGAACATAGAAAAAGATGTACAACCTCACAAGTAACTGTGGCAGTTTGATATTATTGATGAATTCCAAAAAGAAATAATCATTATGTTTGTAAACTAGTCTATTCCTCTGGGCTAGTGATACCCTTAGACTGTATTGAATTCAGAGGTTTCACTTTTACTTGATTAAATTATGACTAGGGCTTTGATTGGGCCACATCAGTAGGCCGAGTCCCTGCCCCCTTTCTCACAGAGAAAACGACATGGCAGAAGAGACAGAGTTTTAATGCTGGAGCCCTGGGAAGTAAATACACAGAGAAGCAGATACATGAGGAAAAAGAGAAGGCTTGGTTAGACATGACAGAGGCCCCAGGAAGACAGCTAAGCTGTTTGCCTGATAGTTTACAGCTGGCCTTGTGGAGAGAGCAGAGCAGCTGAGCCCAGAAAGAAACAGCCTGGGAGAGAGACAATACTTATCCCAGCCTACAGCTGATATTGGAAGAAGCTGGGACCATGGAGCCTTTAGAGGAAGAAGAAGCCTGGACACTTGCAGACATCGGCAGCCATCTTGCTCCAACATGTGGCAACAGACTTTGGTGAGGGAAGTAACTTATGATTTATGGCCTGGTAACTGTAAGCTTCTACCCCAAATAAATACCCTTTATAAAAGCCAACAGATTTCTGGTATTTTGCATCAGCACCCCTTTGGCTGACTAATACAGTAACCATATAAATTTAGAAAATATTTCTTAACCAAGTTGTCACAAATTATTGTCTAACAATATCAAATAGTTGTGAGGATATGGAGAAACTAGTACTTTCATTTGGTGCTGGCAAGAGTTGGTTGTGGTAGCCAACTTCTCAGATGGCTTCCAGCAATTTGCATCTCCTGGTGTTCATGCTTTTGTATGGTCTCTTTCCACATTGAATCAGAACTGGCCTGATAGAATAGAATACAAGGGAAATGATGGTGTGTGACTTCTGAGCTTAGATCATAAAAGGTATTGGAACCTCTACCTTGCTCTCTTTATTCATGTTTTATTTTTTTATTAGAGAAGTTGTAGGTTTACAGAAAAATCATGTGAAAATACAGAGTTCCCATACACTGACAGTTTTCCCTATTAACACTTTCATTAGTGTGGTACTTTTGTTACAATTAATAGAACAATATAATTATAATTATATTATTAACTATTGTCCATAGTTTACATTAGGGTTTTCTGTTATTGTTGTACAGTCCTATTTTTTTTGTTCTAATATATATTCAACCTAAAATTTCCTCTTTTAACCACATTCTTATATATAATTCAGTAGAGTTAATTACATTCACAATGTTGTATTACCATTTACCATCATCCATTACCAAAACTTTCTCATCACCCCAAATAGAAACTTTGCACCAATTAAGCATTACTTCCCTATTCCCTAACCTCCACCCCACCCCCTGGTAATCTGTATTCTACTTTCTGACTTTATGAATTTGCTTAAACAAATTATTTCAAATGAGTGAGATCCTACAATATTTATTCCTTTTATGTCTTGCTTATTTAACTAAAAATTATATTTTCAAGATTCATCCAGGCTGTTGCATGTATCAGAGCTTCATTCCTTTTTACAGCTGAGTAATATTCCACTGTATGTATATACCACATTTTGTTTATCCATTCATCTGTTGATGGACATTTGGGTTGCTTCCATCTTTTGGCAATTGTGAATAATGCCTCTATGATCATTGATATGCAAGCATCTGTACAAGTCTCTGTTTTCAATTCTCAAAACTTGAACAATGAAAATTTATTAGCTTGTAGTTTGAGCCAAGGAAAATGTCCAAATTGAGACATCATCAGCACGATACTTTCTTTCTGAGGACTGGTTGCCACCAATCCTTGGTTCCTCTGTCACATGGCACATGGTGGAATCTACTGGTCTCTCCCTTCTCTTCCAGGTTTCATTGCTTTGTTTCTTGCTTCCATGGCTTTCTCTCTTTGTCAGAATTTCATTCTCTTATAATAATGCACTCCAGTAATAGGATTAAGACCCATCCTGAATGAAGTGGGTCACACCTTAACTGAAGTAGCCTCATCAAAAAGTCCTACTTGCAATGGGTTCATACCCACAAGAATGAATTAGATTTCAGAACATGCTTTTTTGGGGTATATACAGCTTCAAACCACCACATTCCACCCTTTGGACCCACAAAAGACATGTTCTTTCTACATGCAAAATACATTCATTCCATCACAATATCCCAAAAGCCTTAAGTCATTGATAATTCTAGTATACAGTCTCCTCAAAATTGGTTATAGGTGTGGTCTGTCCTGGGACACAATTCCCTCTGTCTGTGGAACAAGTTATCTGCTTCCAATATACAATGTAGGAACAGGCATAGGATAAACATTTCCATTCCCATGGGAGAAATTGGAAGGACAACAGAGGTCATGGGTCCCAAACAATTTTGAAACTCTTTAGGGCATACTCCATTAGATTTCAAGGTTTAAGAGTCATCTATGGAACAATGTTTTGTCCTCCAGACCTGATGGAGTGGCAGCCCCGATCCTTCCAAGTGCTTGAGTGGTGGCTTTGCTCTTCCCAAACAATGGGGTGAAGGTTCCACCCTCTTTAAGCATTGGGGTAATGGCCAGACTCTCCACAATCCCCGGGGCACAGGCTCAACCCTCTCAGAATACTGGGGTGTTGTCCAGACTCCCCGTAATCCCTGGGGCATCCCATGGGCCTACTACCCCATGCTTTCTGAAGTCTGGAGTGGTAGAACTCTTCGTGAACAATGGGGTAGTAGGCCCGCCCTCTCTAAATGCTGGGGCAGACACATCCTTTCCACACACAAGGGTGGGCCCACTCTCTTGGCCTGAGATGTCTTCAGTGCAGACCTCAGCTTCCATTATTCTGCCTTTGAAGTGATTTTTCCTTCAAGTTTTCCCTTTTCTGTGCTTTTAGTCTAGGCTGGCAGTGGTTCCATTCATACACTTCTTGCAAAACAAACAAACAAACAAACAAACAAACAAAACTTTCCAGTTTTGCATGTAATACACAGAGGTCCAAACCATCAGATAGTAGGACTTTCCACAGATCCTTCCTGGATAACTGCACCTCCAGTCCTAACTGGCACTGAAATGGCTGACTGCCTCCATGTTCAGTTAAACCCTCACATGGAGTAGTATTCTTTGATGATTCGCTTTCCAGAAGCTCAGAAATTTCCAAACCATCGGTTTCTGGTTTCTTTGTACCCAGGAGTTCAGTTCCCAGCTTATCCCTTTCCTCTTGCATTTTACTATAAGCTGGAAGGAGAAACTAGTCTGCACTTTCCACATCTAGCTTGGAAATCCCCTCAGCTAAATACCTAAGTTCGTCACTCAAATTCTGCCTTCCATCCGACATCAGAAACTCATTTTTGCCAAGTTCTCTGCCACTTTAAAACAAAGGATTGTCTTTCCACCAGTTTCCAATAACACATTTGTCATTTTCTTCTACAGTCTCATCAGAAGTACATTTAGCTTCCATATTTCTATGAACAGTCTCTTCAAAGCAGTCTAGGCCTTTTCTCTCAAGCACCTCACATTTTTTTTCCAGCCTCTACCCATTACCCAATTCCAAAACCATTTTCTCATTTTTGGTATTTGCAATAGCAGCACCCCACTCTCCTGGTACCAAAATCTGTTTTAGCTTCCCAGGATGCTCAAAGCAGATACCATGAAATGGGTTGACTTAAACAATGGGAATTTATTAGCTCACAGTTTGAGGCCAGGAAAATGTCCAAATCAAAGCTTCAGCAAGATGCTTTCTTCCTGAAGACTGGCTGCCAGCAATCCTTGGCTTCTTTGTCATATGGCAAGGCACATGGTGATGTCTGCTGATCTCTCCCTTCCCTTCTGGGTTTTGTTGCTTTCAGCTTCCTGCTTTCATGGTTTTCTCACACTTCATGTGAATTTCATTTTCTTATAAAGGACTCCAGTAATAGGATTAAAAACCATTGTGAATGAGGTGGGTCACAGCTTAACTGAAGTAGTCTCATCAAAAGGTCCTATTTTCAGTGGGTTTACACACCCAGGAATGGATTAGATTTCAGAACATGTTTTTCTGGGGTACATACAGCTTCAAACCACCAAGCTGGGTTATATGGTAATTTTTTTCTTTAATTTTTTATTTTAATTTTTATTTTTTAGGTACCTGGGGCTGGGGATTGAACCCACATGTGGGAAGCTGGTGCTCAACTACTGAGCCACATCAGCTTCCCTGAGCTGGCTCTTTCATTTGTTTTGCTTGTTGTTTGTTTTTGTTTTTTCAGAAGACACTGGGAACCGAGTCTGGGACCTCCCATGTGGGAGGCGGGAATTCAACCACTTGAACCACATCCACTCCCAATATGGTAATTTTTTTTTTTTTTTTTTTTTTTTTGAGGTTCCAGGGCCAGGGATTGAAGCTGGGACCTCATATGTGGGAAGCCGTCACTCAACCACTGAGCCACATCCATACCCCAATATGGCAATTTTTTACTTAACTTTGTGAGGAACTGCCAAACTGTTTTCCAAGTGGCTGCACCATTTTACATTTCCACTAACAATGAATGAATGTTGCTATTTCTCCACATCCTCTCCAACACTTCTTATTTTCCATTTAAAAAAATAGTAACCATTGTAATGGGTGTGAAATGGTATCTTACTGTGTATTGATTTGCTTTTCCCTAATGTCTAATGATGTTGAATATCTTTCCATGTGTTTATTGGCCATTTGTATATCTTCTCTGGAGAAATGTCTCTTCAAGTTTTTTGCCCATGTTTTAATTGGGTTGTTCATATTTTTGTGGCTGAGTTGTAGGATTTCTTTATATATCCCTCCTTAACAGAATGTGGTTTCCAAATATTTTCTCCCATTCTGTAGCTAGTCTTTTCACTTTCATGATAAAGTCCTTCAATGCACAAAAGTTTTTAATTTTGATGTAATTTTGTCCAATTTATCTATTTTTTCTTTCATTACTCATGCTTTTGGTGTAAAGTGGAAGAAACTATTGTCTAACACAATGTCCTGAAGACACTTTCCTATGTTTTCTTCTAGGAGTTTTTGGTTTTGGTTATCATATTTAGGTCTTCAATACATTCTGAGTTAATATTGGATGTGGTATGAAGCACTGTAACCGTTGGGGAACTTGATGTAATTATGAATTCCAAAAATATAATTGGATCATGCTTGTAAACTGATCTGTTAATCTGGGCATGATTAAGTTATGATTAGGGCGTTGACTGGGCCACGTCAGTAGGGCATTGAGCCTTGGTGAGTGGGTAATCGAATATAAAAGGCAAGGCAAAGAACAGAGTTGCAGCAGTCTTTTGAGAAGCAGCCTTGATGTTGGAAAGAAGGCCTAAGGAGAAGAGAAGCGAGCCGTTCGCCTGATCATCTACAGCTGACCTTGTGGAGGAACCAGAAGAGCTAAGCCTGGAGAGAAATGCAAGCCCAGGAAGAGAGGAACCTCAGAAGCCTGAACCCTGGCAAACATCGGCAGCTGTCCTGCTCCAACACGTGGCAATGGACTGTGGTGAGAGAAGAAATTTAACACTTTATGGCCTGGTATCTGTGGACTTCTACCCCAAATAAATACCCTTTATAAAGACCAACCCATTTTTGGTATTTCACATTAGCACCCCTTTGGCTGACTAATACAGGCACCTTCATTCTTTTGCATACGGACATCCAGTTTTCCCAGCACTATAAGAGACTATTCTTTCCCCATGAAACGGACTTGGCATACTTGTCAAAAATCAGTTGGCCAATAATTAAAACAAAACAAAACAAAACAGAAAACATTCAGTGCTGGAGAGGATGTGGAGAAACAGGAACACTCCTTCACTGTTGGTGGGATTACAAAATGGTGCAGCCTCTGTGGAAGACAGTTTGGCAGTTCCTCAGGAAGTTAAATATAGAACTGGCATATGATCCAGCAATTCCTCTACTAGGAATATATCCAGAAGAACTGAAAACTGTGACATGAACAGACATCTGCACACCGATGTTCATAGCAGCATTATTCACACCTGCCAAAAGATGGAAACAACCCAAGTGTCCATCAACCAATGAATGGATAAACAAAATGTGGTATATAAATATGATGGAATATTATGCTGCAGTAAGAAGAAATGAAATTGGGACATGTATGAAAACATGGATAAATCTTGAAGACATTATGCTAAGTGAGATAAGCCAGACACAAAAGAACAAATATTGCATGGTCTCATTAATATGAACTAAATATGAAGAATAAATGCATGTAGTTAAAACCTAGAGTATAAGATATTAGTACATAAGAAGAGGGCTGAGAAGGACTACTGATGCTTAATGTATGTAGAAGTTTTAATTAACTTGACTGTAAAAGTGTAGAAATGGATAGAGTTGATGGTAACACATTATAGTGAGTAGCAACTGGTTTATAAATGGCATTGTAGCTGAAAAGGGTAGCCTAGGGATATAGACGTCAATTGAAAGAAAGCTAGAGAATAATCTAGGGACTAATAACACAGTGAACCCAGAGATGGATGAGAATTGTGGTTGATGGTATAGATGCAAGTGTCCTTCTGTGAGCTAGAGCAGATGTACGTCACTATTGCAGGGTGGTGGGAATGTGGAGAAGCATGGGAAAAATACAATTGGTGTGACTTATGGACTGTGGTTAACAGCAATACTGTAATATTCATGCATCTATGCCAAAGATGTACTGTGCTGATAATGGGGGAGTATGGAAAAAGGGTGCCAAATGTATGCTATGGACCATGGTTGGTGGTGATAATCTGATGATATTATCTGATAATCTGTAACAAATATTCCAACATGTGTGTTGTGTTGATGAAGGGTTGTTGTATGGGAATTCTACACATGTGCATGATTGTTTTCTGTGGCAGTTTGATATTTATGAATTCCAAAATGATATTGATTATGTTTGTAAACTGGTCTGTTCCTCTGGGCATGATATCCTTCGATTTATTTAAATTCAAAGTCTCTACATTTACTTGATTAAATGAAGATTAGGGGTTTGGTTCGACCACATCATTAGAGCATGCAGAGTTGAGTCCCTGCACCCTTGGTAGGCTATATAAATAGACAATCATTCAAGGAGAAGACAGAATAAGATACACAGAGGAACAGAGAGAGCTCCACGGACATGGAAGAGGAGAGAACTTGTCAGCTTTGATCCTGTGGCCCGGGAAGAGAGATGAGCCATTCTTCTGATAATTTGCAGCTGAAGAGACCAGAGCCCTGAGTACGTAATAAGGCCCGGAAAGAAATAAGCCCTCCACCCTACAGCTG
>JAQZBX010026982.1:0-28641 GCA_029593785.1 Cabassous unicinctus
TTCATCTAGCATTTTGCTAGAACCTGCAAGGAGAAGCCAGCTGCATTTTCCAAGTTTGCATTTGAAAGCTCTTTAGCTAAATGCCCAGGCTCACCATTTTCAAATTCTGCCTTCCATAAACCATCAGGAGTCAATCTTGCTAAGTTTCTGCAGCTTTAAAACATGGATCACCTTTCCTCCAGTTTCCAATAATAGTTTCATCATTTACTTCTAAGGCTTCATCAAAAGTCTCTTTAGTGTACATATTCCTACCAACAGTCTCTTCATAGCAATCTAGGCCACTTCTATCAAACATCTCACAATTCCTCTAAAAAATACCCCTTACTCATTTATAAAGCCATTCCAGCAATTTAGTTTCACCCCACGTCTCGATAACAAATTCTGTATTAGTCAGCCCAAGGGGTGCTGAATCAAGTACCAGAAATCTGTTGGCTTTTATAGAAGTGTTATTTTAAGGTAAAAGCTTACAGTTACAATGCCCTAAAGAGTCCAACTCATGGTTACTTTTCTCACCAAAGTCTGTTGCTACATGTTGAAGGAAGATGGCAGGCGATGTCTGTGAGGGTTCAGCCTTCCTATCTGTCTCTTAGGCTCTGTGCCCACCCCCTTGCCGCGTATTCTGATCTCAGCTGTAGGCTGGAAGGCCTTTTTCTTTTTGGGCTTTCTTAACTGTTCGGGGTTCTGGTTTCTTCAAATGCAAACTGTCAGGTGAATGGCTCATCTTTCTCCAGGACCCCAGGTTCAAGTTTTCTCCTCTGCAGTATCTATGGAGCTTTCTCTATACCTGTGTGTCTTTTTCTGTTTCTGTCACCTTGACTGAGCATCCATTTATATATCCCACCAAGGGGGCGGGGACTCAACTCTGAATTGCCCTAATTACGTGGTCAAATCAAAGCCTTAATCTTGATTTAATCAAGTAAACATAAAGCCTTTGAATTTAAATCAAAGAGTATCATGCCCAGAGGAACAGATCAGTTTGCAAACATAATCAATATTTCTTTTTGGAATTCATAAATGATGTCAAACTGCCACAGTTGTTTTTTTTTTTTTAATTACCATTATTACCAATATTATTACTGGAATAATGAAAATGCTCTAAAAATGATTGAAGTGATGAATGCACAAGAATGTGATTATACCAAATACCATTGGTTTTACATTTTGAATGGATTTATGCTTTATTAATATGTATCAATAAAATTGATTTGTTAAAAAAAAGCTCATGGTTTACTCTGGAGAAAGGCATAATAAATATTAAAATACTTGCATCAAGTCAACAAAAGTTCAGAAAAATTATGCAGCAAATTCACTAAGTAAGATAAAGAACTGAAAGCAAATAGCCTACTGAATATGGGAGTTTTCATTTCTTTCTCTTATCACAGATCCCATGGTGTTTATTCTTCCTTTCTGCAGCAAGCTAATAAACCTAATATTGTATAATTATAGGTTGCTCCTAGTAGTCTTTGGCTGGTGAACTTAAACTGTCTCTTCCCAATTTCTTTATCTGAGAAATGTAGGATTCAATATAACTCACCTCAAGCAAAGTAACAGATATAATACAGAATTAAAACTTCAAAAGTAGTTAATTGTTAAAACAAAGGCAAAAAATATTCAAAGAGGAACACAGACATTACCTGTGAAACATTAAAAAACATATACATCTTACATGGTCATAGTAGTTTGTTGAAGGCACCTGAAGCACACTTATACCACAGAGCCCAGGTTTTATAGCATCAGTGTAACAAGTTCACAAAAATACATTCAACTAATCAAATTTTAACATTTGCTCCTAAATGTGTCACATATGTTTTAGCCCTCAGAAGTTCCTTCCTACATATATCAATCACTCTAAATTTTCAGCTAACGAAAGACAGGGAATGATTGCAAGAAGATTTCTGAAAAGTGGGAAAATCTCATGCAAACCAGAAACAGACTATTTTAACTACAAGTATCTTCTCACCAACATATTTTACAGGTTCAGTGAAACATATGGAAAGAAATCATAGACTGGCAGAGCTCCTTAACTGGCAACCAAACATTGCATATTGAAAGGGTCACTATTTCTTATATATAATTTTGTTTGTTTTTTTTTTGTTTGTTTGTTTAAAAATCAGTAAGGAAGATCTTTACTTTTATTCTAAAATGAAACTTGCCTAACAAGAAAAACTTTGTTGTTTTGGTTAGTGTTTGAGTCAAGGTAACTGACTTCAATTTTAACTCTAGTGTGCTCATCTTACTATTTAAAATATTTGTAGTTAGCTGAAATAAAATCCAGAGCTAACAGAATGTAGAAAATCCCCAAACAATACAATCTTTTGGAAGTCTGATGTTAGAAAGCCTCAAAGGATTTAGTAAATTGAAGTGAAACTAGGAGAGGACAAGAGCGCTAAGCTTGTCAAATTTCCACTTGGGAGAAACGATCAATGTTTGTACAAATTGCCAAACTGTTCACAAGGAGGAACCAACACTAAAACAAGTGTTCTCTTGTTACAGCATGAAAATTATTTTATTCTGTGGGGATACTCCTTTCACAAGAAAATGGAATAAAGAATTAATCTTTATTGAGCTCTTTCAAAGAATTAAAATTGCTTTCCATATTCATGAAGCCAGACAAGATAATTTTTGTAAGCAAACTGTGGAAGCACACAGTAAACCTAACTTCCCAAAGCTCCAGAAAACTGCCCTGTATCTTGTATCTAGCTAAAGAAAATACTAACTTGAATAATTATTAAATTCACTCTTAACAACAAACAACAGCAACAACTGAAAGCATAACGATCACTACTATAATATTTTAATGGAACAAATGCCTAAAACTAAGAATTTGCTACACGGCATGAAAAAAAATCAAAACAGGTCAGTCATTGCTAATGAATTGTCTATGATGAGGGGATATCCAGACTCATAAAAGGACACTATGACAGTGATTCTCAAGTTTTTTGGTTTCATAATGCTTTTGTATTTTGAAAAATTATTGAGAATACCAATATTCTGGCTTTTTTAAATGTGGATTATATTATCAATATTTACCATAGTAAGAATTAAAACTGAAAATATTTTAAAATATAATTTATTTAGGCATTTAAAAATAACCATAATAAGCCAAATGCAGGTTAACATAAATAACTATTTTTATGAAAATAGCTAAATTTATTTTTAAAAAGTGATAAAGTGGCATAGTTAATAGTTTTATAAATTTCTAATATCTGAATTAAGAGAACACAGTTGGATTTGCATTCAGTGCATTGCAATATGTTGTTTTTTCTTCACATATGTGAAGGAAATCCGCTTTGTGCATGTATGTATAGCTGGCAAAAGTATTTAAAACACCTTTTCAGATTATCATGGCTATTCATACTACCCCAAAGCTCAACAAGTGGTAGATTATAAACAATGCTTGCCATGTGGCATCTGAAACCATATCCATTGATATGGTTTTGTGAATTCCATGAGATTAAAATGCTTTAATCAATCTTTGTACTTTGACTTTATCCATGCTTTATCCATGCTTTATCCTTGCCTGATTTTGTAACATTATGTTTTGGTCATTTGGAAAATATTAACTCACTGAGTAAGGAAGGTCTTCTAAATTTTCATGCATTTTATAACACAATATTAAAAATCACATTTGTTTGTAGTGCTGATCCCATTAGAAAAACATACTTAAGTACTGGGAAGCTCAAGTTCACAGTAGCAGACAAAAATTTTCAAAAATTCTAATTTTCACTTGATAGCTCAAATGTCATTGGCAAAAATTAGTTGTTTTCAGTGAAATGTAAAGTTACCATTATTTATTTTTAATAAAATATCCACAAATAACCAAATCTGGATAATCATTTTTGGTGTCAGTTGTTTTTCCAAATAACAGTGGTATTCTATGGAAAAAGTGTTTTTTCTTAAGATAAAGTCAGGAAAAGCAAAAGTGCTTTTTGCATACTGCCCATTTCATAACACTCAATCATAAAAAAATATTTACTCAATGATAGAGATTTAAGATTAATGATCTTTACTGTTTCATTAAAGATATTATTTAATGAAACTGCTGCACTATGCACAAGGCCTTTCAATAGGCACTTCTGAATTTCCTCTTAACCAGAGCAGTGTAAGCATGACCTTTTAACTAGAACAGTATAAGCATGAGTGGGCAAAGAGCTAATTCTATACGGTATTAGTAAACAGAGAACATAGCAGTTTTCAGGGACATTGTAAACCTCATTAATCCTATCGAATAAAGTAAATGCAACCACAGTCTGAGTTTTCTGGTGATTTGAGGAATGCATCTCACTTTTGACTATTCCAGTTTATTCGGAATTAGTCCATTTGGTTGAGTCTAGGACACTGCAGTAAAAAAGACCCGCAAATTTTGTGAGAAAAAGATTGTGATTTACTGTCATCCACAAGCAATTGCTGCAAGAAAAATGACCATTGCAATGAAGCATATTTGGCCTTTTATTCTTGTAGCCTGAAGAGACTGTGCCATCAGCTGACAACTGATGACAACAGCTAAAAACAATGGAGTTTGTTTTACTAATTTGCTGCATATTTCATGGAATAATTTGCACCATAGTCCATCTATTGCACAGAAATGGAGACAAATTGATTAAGCAACCACACTACATAGGGAAATGGGAAACTACATATGGATCTATTAGTAAGGCCAGAAACTTTTTTAAAAAGTAAGAAAGAAAATCTGGAAATTCGCAAGCATAATTGATACTGGTTGAAATTAGGCAATTTCCCATTTAGCTTTTATACCACTCTTGCAGGTACTCTTTCAGAGCTGCATTTTCTATAGCCAGCATATTGGAGCTGCTGTATCTCCTCTGATATTATCCCTGAGGTCTTTTCCCCAATGGGATTAATTTTCCTTCTCATCATTCATGGAAATGTAAATAGCAGCCCAAGTAATCTTAACCAATCATTCTGATGATGATGATGATGATATATACACTTGAAAAAAATTATGAAACCTAGAAAACCAACATATAAAAGAATTTTCTCATAGGCCCTCAATACACCTTGATGAAGAAGAGAGATTTGGTTTAATCATTCACTTTTCAAACTGCTTTCTTCTTCTATGTAGATAAGCTCTCTGTATATGTTCACTATTGTAAGCTGAAATATTCCCTTTCAGAGTTCTGATGCAATTTTGAAATGAAAACACATTACTTTCAACTCTAATTCACAAATAATTGATATAAATTTATATTTGCCAGTTATCTCTATAATAGAATATACTAAGATTTGTAATAGTGCTGCATTGAAAAAAGAAAGACATTTAATGATAATCTACCCAATTTGCAGTCAGTTTAATACTTATAGAGGAAAACTAAGAAAATGTTGAACAGTAAAGATAGATATGACTGATGTGATAAAACTTACTTTGTTACACACTGTACTTTGATGTGTGCAAAAAGTAATTCACATTTAAATTGGCTCCAACTTATGATTAGGATAGTGGTTCAAAAATATATTAAACAAATCTTCTACCTCAGAGGCCAAATAGTCAAGATTTGTATCATTCAAATCAACTTTTAAAGCTAAAATTTTTGCTTCAAAAAGAAAAATGTTGTTATATAAAAATACATTCAGAAAACAAGCATTGTATGGATAGTGTAGGAAGTATTGATCCTGTTTGTGTGCTAAACTATTGTTTCCTAACTCAGTATAATATTTGAACTAAAGAGAATGTTATACAAAATAAAATGCAATACTATTATTAACCTTAACAATAAAATGATTAATAAGTTAAAAGCTGTCAAATAGCACTAATACTAACCCTGAGAAATCTACAACAAAGCTTCTAGAGCTTATAATTGAGTTCAGTAAAGTGGCAGGTTATAAGATCAATGTGCAAAAATCAGTAGCATTTCTGTACACCAAAATGAGCAATCTGAGGAGGAAATCAAGAAAAAACTCCCATTTACAATAGCAACTACAAGAATCAAATAAATAGGAATAAATTTAACTAAAGATGTAAATGACATAAGCAGAAAACTACAAAACACTGTTAAAGGAAATCAAAGAAGACTTAAATAAATGGAAGACTATTCCCTGTTCATGGATAGGATGTCTAAACATCACTAAGATGTCTATCCTACCCAAACTGATTTACAGATTTAACGCAATCCCAATAAAAATTATCACAGCAGTTTTTACTGAATTGGAAAAGCTAACAATGAAATTTATTTGGGAAGGCAAGGGGCCCTGAATAGTCAAAGATATATTGAAAAGGAAAAATGAAATCAGAGGAAATCACACTACCTGACTTTAAAACATACTACAAGGCTACAGTGGTCAAAACTGCATGGAATTGGAACAAGGATAGACATACTGACCAATGGAAGCGAATTGAGAGTTTGGATATAGATTCCCACATATTCAGTCACCTGATATTCAACAAGGCCACCAAGCACACTCAACTGGGAGAGTATGGTTTCTTCAACTAATGATGCTTTAAGAACTGGATATCAATAGCTAAAAGAATGATAGAGGAATACCATCTCACTCCTTATACAAAAAAATAACTCAAGATAGATCAAAGATATAAATATAAAAGCCAAGACCATAAAGATCCTAGAAGATAATGTAGGGAAGCATCTGCAGAATCTTGTATTAGGAAATGGTTTCATTAACTTTACACCGAAAGCAGGAGCACGGAAAGAAAAAAGAGATAAATGGGACTTCCACAAAATTAAAAACGTTTGCATCTTATAGGAGTTTGTTAAGAAAGTGAAAAGGCAGCCTACTAAATGGGAGAAAATATTTGGTAACCAACTATCTGATAGGGGCCTAATATCTAGCATATATAAAGAAATCCCACACTTTGAAAATAAAGACAATCAATCCATTTAAAAAATGGGCAAGTGATTTGAATGGACACATCTCCAAAGAAGAAATACAAATGGCTAAAAAGCACATGAAGAGATGTTCAACATCACTAGCTGTTAGGGAAATACAAATCAAAACTACAATGAGATATCATTTACAGCCATTAGAATAGCAGCTATTTAAAAAAGCAGAGGACTACAAGTGTTGGAGATGATGAGGAAGAATGGGAACCCTTATCCAATGCTGGTGGGAATGTAGAATGGTGCAGCCATTGTCGGGGACAGTTTGGTGGTTCCTCAGGAAGCTAACTATATAACTGCCAACAATCCCACTGCTGGGTATATACCCAGAAGAATTGAAAGCAGGGACATGAACAGATATATGCACACTAGTGTTCATAGTGGCATTATTCACTATTGCCTAAAGTGAGAAGCTTCCCAAATGTCCATTAACAGATGAATAAGCAAACTGTGGTATATACATACAATGGAATATCACTCAGCTAAAAGAAGGAATGCAGTATTAACACACGGGATAACATGGATGAATCTGGAAGACCTTATGCTGAGAAAAGTAAGTCTGTCACTGAAGGACAAATATTACATGACCTCATTGATATGAATTAAGCAAATTGAGCAGGCTCACAGAGCTAGAGTCTGGAAGACAGGTTTACAGGAGACAGAAAGGGAGAAGAATGTTGTGAGTCAATGCCCATTTGGGTAAAATCTATGATAAGTTGGAAGGGTGTAATTGTGCAGTGGATGTGCATAACAGTGGTGCAGTGATGTTGCTGGGCTGGGCAGTGCTGGTCTGTGAGAGAGGTAGGGTGGGGAGGGTGTGTTCGACTGTCCATGGAACTAGGGCGAGGGTTGGGGGAGGGAGCAGGTGAACTCTGGGGATTTGTGGGTATGTTGTTGAAACTACAGTGCTGGGAATGTTCTTTTGGCAAATATGGCAGGGGACGGTTACTGTTTTAAGCTGTTGGATGTGGGGGAATATGGGACAAGTGATACCTGGGGCAGGCTTCTAAGGAATGTGTAGTGTGCATCTTGTCATAGTGTGTTGCATCAGGGGCTGGAGACTCACATAGTGAGTGGGAAAGTGTTGGACTCCCATCCTGGGGAGTCATGTTATGAGCTCAAATAGAGGGGCGGGAGTCTCTTGAGAGCATAGGCAGTGCCTAATAGGGGAGGACAGGCCAGTATGTTAAGGCCTCAATGTTGTTGCAAGTAACTATGAATCTGGTCCTTCAATGAGTTAATCTTGGTGGTTACCATGGATCCCAAGGGGAGAGGGAGGGAAGAATAGAATAGATGGAATATGGGACATTTTTGGGGCAATGGAATTTTTCTACATGATACTGCAAGGATGGATGCAGACCACATCAAACTTCATCAAAATCTATAAAATTGTATGATCCAAAATGTAAACCACAATGTAAGTCATTGACCATTGTTAGTAGCAATGTTTCAATATTTGTACATCAACTGTAATAAATATACCATCCACATGCAAAATGTTATTAGTAGAGGAAAGGGGGAAAGGGAGAGAATGTTGGGTATATGGGAATCATCTATATTCTATATGTGACTTTTCTGCAACTGAAAGCTTCTTTGAAGACAAATGGAAAAAATAGGATATTGGGTGAATAAATGGAAGCAAATGTCATTGTACATACAAGACAACAGATCTTAGTGATGAAAGACATAATGTTAAAAAAATTAATTTTACATTTTTGTATAGTTTCAAACTTTTAAAAAAATTTCATATTTTATTTGTTATTTTTAAAACCATTATTATTATATAATTTTCTTATTACTTGTATTTGGTTATTTTATTGGCTTCAATTTTGAAGAAGTTTTGGATCACAGAAGGGTTACAACTGTAACAGGGGAGGATCATTGGTGCAGGGTGTCAGGTATGGGGGATGTGTGGGAGGAGGTTCAACTAGGGCATACCTATAAGGCATATGAATGTGTTGAAGTGTTCATGGGCATTGTACAGTGGGTGGAGATCCACACAATAACCACAGAAATACTGAATTCCCATCCTGGAGAACTCTGCCACATTCGCTAATGGGACAGCAAGAATCCCTTGAGTACAGGGGCAGTGACTAAAGAAGGAGGATGGACCATTGACAGGCCCTTGATTGTGATGACTGTACTTATGAACCTTTACTTTGGAAATTGAAATCTAGCATATTATTATAGGGTGCCTAAGCCTTACCTCCTGAGAACCTCCTTGTTGCTCAAGTGTGGCCTTTCTTTAAGCCAAAACTCAGCATATAAATGCATTACAGTCCCCCTAGCATGGGACACGACTCCTGGGGATAAGCCTCCTTGGCACTGAGGAATTCTACCAAGAACCAACTAGCAATGCAACTGGAAAAAGACCTTGAACAAAAGAGGGGAAAGGTAAAGACAAATGAGGTTATATGGCTAAGAGACTTTAAAGTGAGTTGGGAGGTCATTTCAGAAGTTAGGCTTTTGCACGTCTCAGCAGGAATGAGTTGACTGCCAAAGTAAATATATATTACCTAAAATAGTGGCACTCCTGCGGCCCCTGGAGACATCCAGATACTATAGGCAGGGCAGACAGGTCAGAAGTTTGGTGCCTTGCCAGTGGGCCTTACTTTGGAATTTACACTCCCCACTGTGGTAGAGTTGGAATCAGTTGTGTTTTCCCTAAACATGGCTCTGCTGCCCCTTTATTTGAACCTATAGTTAGTACTAAAGTTGTTAGTTGTATGTCCAAGAGACTTAAATCTTTGGGCTGTCCATGTGCCAGTAGGACCCTGAATCTCAACACACTTGCAACATCTACTCTCCAGTTCATTGGACTCACCTAGAACAACTAACAAGAAGATGATGACTGACAACAACCATCTTAAGGAACAGAAAGAGTCCACAACTGCAAGCAAGAAAGTTCCATCTATCTGCCCAATGGAATCTAAGGTCTCTCTCTATTAGAGGTGGAGTGGGCATCATAATCCTGGAATCCTCAGGATTGGTGAATAAATGATGGACTAGAGTAGACTTAGTTTTTCTACTGTAGACTTGTTGTGATCCTAGCAATGGAAGAACTTTAATCATGGATGTGGAGGCAGTGGCCACTGGAGTCTCTGAGGGGAAGGAAAGGGAAAATAAGCATAATTTGGGGGCATTTTTGGGTCTTGGGAATTATCCTGAATGACATTACAATGACAGATACAGGCCATTGTATATCTTGTAATAGCTTGCAAAAATGTGTGGGAAAGAGTGTAAACTACAATGTAAACCATAATCATCACTTAGTGGCAATGGTCCAAGATGTGTTCATCAATTGTGGAAAATGTACTACACTAATGAAGGATGTTGTTGATGTGCAAAAATATGGAAGGGCTAGAGAGTGGGGCACATGGGAATCCCCTATATTTTTTTGTGCAACATTTATGTAATCTAAGTTTCTTTAAAAATAAAAATAAAAAAGCATATTTAAAAAACATAGCACTAAAACAAAATGAACCATTGCTTAAAAATGTAAATAACTCCAGTCCAAAATTTCCAACTTGCCTTTAAGGTGCCACCAGTAATAATAATAATTAATGTGCAATGATATGATATGAATTATAGCTTATTATACCATGAAAATTCCAACCAACAGCATTGAGCAAATCCAATTTTAGAATTGTGGTCCAAGTTTAGTAAAATATGTTCATGGCGGGTAGGAAGTAGAGGGGCTACTATCCTGCAGAAGAAATGTTTGGGAGCTACATCAATTACACAGGATTACATAATTGAAA
Source organism: Cabassous unicinctus (assembly GCA_029593785.1). NCBI lineage: Eukaryota > Metazoa > Chordata > Mammalia > Cingulata > Chlamyphoridae > Cabassous > Cabassous unicinctus. Next base: position 10,613 of record JAQZBX010026982.1, read on the forward strand.
GGATACCAAAGCCTCCAAAGTGTACTAACATAAGGCATTTTGTATAGTTACAGAAATTAAACTCGGGCACTCACTGAATGACCAAGTCTTCCAGATGCAAGTCCACAGATTATTTCCCAGTCACAAAGGATATGCTTCATTTTCAGTTTATGATAAAAAAATAAATAGAAAGGAATGCTGGTTTTGGGGAGATAGGTTAAAAATTTACAGTGCTGTCTTTTATATTCTCTGGTCATATAATCAAGTCAGATTATGTGCCAGTAAACCAAATATAAGCCATAAAAATATACATTCCTAAAAAAATGTAGATGAGCTAGCATTGGTGTCTCCAAAGGAGCTTTGAACTTTAAGAAACATTGACCTTTTTTTTTTTTTTTAAGGAGGTACCAGGGATTGAACCCAGAACCTCGTACATGGGAAGTGGGTCCTCAGCCACTGAGCTACACCAGCTCCCGAGCTTTGAACTTTAAGCCACATATTTCATCTTATTTTGGTCAAGGATCAACAAAAATCTTTCAGTATTCATGGAATATAAGCACACTGTTAAGCTAGTCCAGTTATACAATAATCCTATGCTACAAACTGGCTAAGAGAAATATGGTTGATTCCCATGAAACATTAACTTGGTTCTATTTTATAAGCAATTATGCTTTTAAAATTTAGAAGTCATAACTAAAATATGTTTTCCCAATTTACCTCATCTTTTTAATTTAAAGAGATATGCTTAAGCTATAAAGGGGGTGTTTCCCCCAAATCTAATTAGGAGATGGAAATGCAAATTTGAAGGGCAAATCAGAAAGTAAATGGGTTTACAGGATTTCCCATCTGTATCAGTCTTACTCGTCCCACCCGCACCCCCAGTTCTCTTTGTTGGCAAATCAGTCTTCGTTTTTTATATTTTCTTCAGTTCAGATCTATACATTGGAATATATACATACACATACACACACGTACACTTGTATGTATATTTTTATGTATATATATGTTTTATATATAGTGTCAGCTTTCCTATTGCTATAAAAGTTGTAAACAAGTTGTAAGTTTGTCTTCCTTATTGCTGTGAAAAATGTCACTGATGTCTCCTGTTTGTAACCTATACTCAGAATTTTCTTCTTTGGAAAAATTTTCCCCTGTACCTGGTAAACAAACTTATTTAAATTGTTAAGCTTTGTAATGAACTTTCCCTCCTTTTCTGCATTTCCTTCATCAGCGATCTCTACTCAAATGGGTTTCAAACATTCTTCTCCCTCCTGAAGTTACTGAAATTTCCACTATCCACTTTACCTTCAGTAGGAGCTTCACCTTCAATATCATGAGACAAGTTTCTGTATATTTTGTCACTGAGCCTAAAAATGTATCTGTCACCCCATTGTCTTTGCACCATTCCCACCTATTTCCTTCTACTGTCCAATATTACAGGGAGACATAAATCAAGAATAGAAGAATAAAAACATGTTTTGTCAATTTAAATGCCTCAGTTCTTTATGAATCTATTGAATTTTATATGTAGTTGAAAGAATCAATATGAAATTGAATACATTTTTCTCAGTATTAGAATAGAACACATGAGCATTTTAAATTATATTTTGCTATGTGGAGCCATTCAAGATATTCTTATCTACCTCTGATTTTCAAATCTATTAAGGTGACTTTTGTTCATCTTGTTTCTGAAAGTAGAATTTTCAGTCTATTTTGTCTCAAGATAAATATTAATTATAGAAACTTCATATTCATTTACCATGAAACATATATCGCATAAATATATTCATGTATTGCTATGTGCTTTTTGAATACATGACTTAAAACAAGTCTGTAAATATATTGATTCTATACATACTAAACATTTTCAGAAATATAGACACATTTGCTTTTGTGGGGGGGGAATAATTGCATATTTCTAGGGAAAATAAAGCTTAAAACCTAGCTTTCAAAAGTGACAGTATAGAAGCTAATTTTGTTATACATATTTATCAATTTTTATGCATGAAAATAATATATTTCATAATGCAATCAGAAAGTGTCATTGTATAGATAAATTCATGTGCTGTGGTTGAGCTATTAATGAGATTCAGTTTGAACATTTCAGCAAAACAAATTTCTAATTACATAGATTTGCATGCATTTTATACTGCAAACATTGACACTAGTGAGGATACTATTTTGAACAACACATTTTAGTATATGCTGGAAACATAAATGCATAAGTACTTCTGTAAGTAAATATATGTATATGTACATACATATGCATACCTAATAATTTCCTTTCTGATTATGAAAAATTATAACAGAGTTAAAAAAAAAAAAGAACAGAAAAGTATATGGAATAATATAAAATCACTGACAAGTCTACCACAATTTGGAGTATATAGTTTCATTGTGTGAATGGATGGGCATATATGAGCGTGAGAACGGTATTATATTCTTAATGCAAATTACACCATGAAATTGTAGTATGGAAATATATATGTTCCCCATATATTAAATATTGTTGAATTACATGGCCTGAAAGGCTTCACCATATGACATCCTATGACAAATTTTAGAAGGTGTTTAGTTTGTTAGTTTATTACCATCATCTAGAACAATGTCCATCACACATAATTTGGTCATTATATATTATTTGAATGGCAGAATAATAACACTAAAGAAATTTCAGATGTTTGAAATCTACATGTTTTTAATTTTTCAATGATATAAACTTGCCTATATTGGCACTGAATATGCAATTCTAAAGTAAATTGAAACTACCAAGAAAAGAGAGGGTCATATAACTTATATTTATTCCTTCTTCATTCTATGGCTGCTGGACCACCTTCACAGGGTAAATGAGTTTTATATTGTGAATTCTAAAAGAGGCTTTGTATGATTTTTTACCGAGACCTACATATAAAATAAAATAATTAATAATCCACTGCTTTATTGCAATATTGACTCATTTGTTTGTTTATACCATCAGCTACATCTATCTCAATTCTATAGCTTTCTTCTTTAAATATCTATATGCATATCTATGTGTGTATATATTTATATATAAAAGTTAGATATGATGTAATTAAGAGAATGATTCCATTTTTATTGTTTGACCATTGATAGATGTCCCATCTATGGCACAGGTGAGAAGTTCAAACCAGGCAAGCTCTAGCCTTGGTTGGTCCCACACTCTAAAGACAATGAAATCCAGAGTCATTTAATCCTTCTTTCACGTGATCCCTTTCAGACTGGCTTTGGTGCCCACTTCTCTAGGAAAGCCTCTATAAGTGAGTAATAAATGTCTCCATACCCCCTTGGTCCATGTGACCAGTCTCCATACCCAAACCAATTTCCCACATACACATAATGAATCAAATAATTCTTTTAAGTTTGTTTTGAGAACTAGTAACTCCTCCTTCCATTCAGCATTGCAAAAAGCAAACTATTACTACAAAAGTTTTCTTGCTTATTTTGGCATTTTCCTTCACATATCTACATAATATGTTTGTAATTATGTTTCTTGATTTTTTAGTTTGAGGCACTAGTAGGAAATGAATAAAAATAAGGAATTTTTTCTTTTCTTTTCCCACCTACCAGAGACATTCACCTCTACCATTTGCCTCATCATCCCATATTTGTTTAAATCAAGATCATATTCATTGTTTCTGTGTTTACCAATCTGCAAATACATTTCAAAGCTTAGTTTTGTACTAAAGAATTATTTATCTTATTTTCTAAACAAGTTCTTAATTTCCCCGAGGCTTTGTATTAGTCTTTTTTATTTGCTTACTATTTAAAATGTACTTATCACAAATTCTGCTACAACTCCCTGTCAACCATCTGACACCCTTTCAGTATGTTCTGATGCAGTATTACATGATCTAATCATCTTCAGGGATTCTATCCAATAACTTTCTGAATTGCCCTTATCACAACCAATTGTTCTCTCTTGTCACTCTTGGGATTCCTTTCAGTCTTATCCTGAACATCCTCTACACTCCATCCTAAATTTAATTTCTGTGATTAGTAATAAAAAATAATAATACTCATTGATAAAGGAGAACTAAAGTCAATGCTGACAAATGCAGTGACCTAGAAGCTCAAGCCTCTCTCCTTTGGCATGCCTTGCCAAAGGAGGAAACAGATCTACAAGGCCCTTAGAAAGTGAAATTAAGTGAAATTAAGAAGATGGCACCTGTAGGGGAATGCAGGAATTGAAGAGAAACAGATTTATTTCAGTACTTTTTTATGCCATTTACTAAGCACAAGCAATGTGCTTCTCTTAGATGTTGTATTAGTCACCCAAAGGGGTGTTGATGCAAAATACCAGAAATCTGTTGGCTTTTATAAAGGATATTTATTTGGGGTAGAAGCTTACAGTTACCAGGCCATAAAGCATAAATTACTTCCCTCACCAAAGTCTCTTGCCACATGTTGAAGCATGATGGCTGCCGATGGCTGCCAAGAGTTCAGGCTTCCTGGGTTTCTTTTTTTGCAGGGCTTGTTTCTCTCCAGGCTCAGCTTCCTTGTTCTCTCCACAAGGACAGCTATACACTATCAGGCAACCAGCTCTGTCTCTCTCCCTGGGGTTCAATTCTCTCCCAGCTCAGCTGCTCTGCTCCTCTGTGCTTACTTCCCAGGCTCCAGCTCAAAACTCCTACTTCCCTTCTCTGTGGTGTGTTTTCTCTGTGAGTCCCCATTCACCCAGAGGGCAGGGATTCAATGTCCTACTGATGTGTTCCTATCAAAGCCTTAATCATAATTTAATCAAGTAGAAGTGAAACCTCTGAGTCCAATAAAATCTAATATGTCCAGAGGGACAGGCCAGTTTACCAACATAATCCAATATTTATTTTTGGAATTCATAAACAATATCAAACTGCCACAGATGTCTATATGTTTTATTGAATATTTTAGTTGTTTGGTGCCTTGCATGTCAAGAAACAATTTTTTATTGAAAGGCGTATTAATATTTTACTGCTACTTGTCTTCATAGAAAGTTTCATATTCTGTTTTTGTTACCTCCTTACAATATTGTAAAATCACCTTTAATTTAAAATAAGATTGAGACATTAAGATGAAATATTTTGTCCACGTGACTTGGTTATTATTTATAACATTCCCAGTAAACAAAGAGGTCTTCAGTTAATTTTGCTATAAGTGTTTCTCACCTGGTAGGGGTAAGAGAAATGTAGAATTCTGAGCAAAGTTATATGTGTGAGTGTGTGTATATCTGGCAATTGGAGAAGAAAATAAGAAAATATGAGTGAGGTGACAGATATACTGTGCCTCCCGAGTAAGATGCTTGGCTTTAGATCTTGACTTCTTCACAAACTGGCTGGCTATAAAAAAATTAATTAACCTCTCTGTGCTTCATTTTCCTCATCTGTGAAATGGAGAATATGAGGGCAGCAGAAGATAGTTCCTCTAAAGATTAGTATGTGTCACATAGTAAGCCACATACACAATAAACAATAAATGTTAGTATAATTCAGTGTTGGTATATTAATTGAAACATGGTCAAAGCATATACTGTATTCTGCTGATTTTCAATATAAGATTCCTTGTCAAAATATAAGAAAGTTTGGAAAGGAGAGAAATATTAAAAATTATTAATAATCTTATTTTTTAATGGTTTAAGCTACTATATAATGAATTAGAAAATTCCATCTTTCAGAGAAAATATAAAAAAAGAAAGGGGGTAGATTATTTCTATGTAAACAATATTTTATTCAAATTTATTTCTTAATTATAAATACATTTACATTTAATGATTCTGTATCATTAATTCATTATTAAGGATTAGACGTAAAAACCTAAAAAAACAGTCCTTAAAACTCGAATTGTGATATATAGTGTTAAGGAAGGCTTGACTATCTGGAAATTTGTTAATCTTTTGTTAATAAATTTACCACAGTCAGAAACAACTTATGATTAAAAAATAAAAATCTTTCCTATGGATATATATATATATATATATATGTTTTTTTTTAATTGAACATATTTTTATTGATAACCTTGAAGAGATTGAAGAGTGAGTTGTTCACTACTTTCTCCCTGGTGTGGGACATGACTTCCGGGAATGAGCCCCCTTGGCAATGAGTGATTATTACCAAGTACTAACTAGCAATGCATTTGGAAAAAGAACTAGACTAAATGGGGGAAATATTAAACACAAATGAGTTTTTATGACTAAGAGATTTCAAAATGAGTTGGGAGGTTATTCCAGACATTAAACTTACGTACATGTCAGGAGGATCTCATTGACTGCCACAGTAAACAGTGCATCATTCAAGGGTGTTCCTGAGGGCTCTAGAGACTTCTAGACACTATAGAAAGGGCATAGGGTCTCAGAAATTTGGCATCCTGTCAGTGGAACTTACCTTGGAAAATATGTTCCCCAATGAATCAAGTTTGATTCATTTAAATTTCCCTATATATGGTTCTTCTGCCCCTTTTATTTGAACCTAAAATTAGCACTATACTCATTAAATATATGTCCCAGAGACTTAAACCTCTGGTCTATTCATATGTCAGTTGAGCCCTGAGTCTCAGCAGAATTAGAACACCTACTCTCTAGTTCATCAGACTCACCCATGACAACTAAGAAAAGGATGATGATGGATAACACCCATCCCAAAAAACAGAGTCTCTACAATGGCCAGTCAGTTCCATACATATGTCCCATGAGATCTAATCTCCCACTCAGTCAGAAACAGAGTGGATATCACCATCCTAAAATCCTCAAGATAGAGGAATGAACAAACATAAGGGGGGAATGCAACTATAGACTAAAGAAGACTTATTATTATTCTGAGTGGGTTTTTTAACCTTTTTTTTAACTTTTTAAATTAAATTAAAGTTTATCATTCATACATGGACGTTAATAAATAATAAGTGTATAGTAAAAGTTGTGAACTTACAAAACAAACATACATATCATCACAGGGCTCCCATATATTACCCCTATTGCAGCCAGCCAAAAGTAACCCAAACAGCACTCTTGGGAGCACGGATGAATGAAGTTTTATTACACGCGGGCCCAGAGGAGAGTTCACTCTCCAAATTCTGAGCCCTGTTTTCTGATTTTCATAAGTTTATATAGGTACACTAAGCAGGCAAATTCCTGAGCAAGTGGGCAGGCAGGGTTACAAAGGCAGAGAAGCAAGGTTAGCTTATCTTTCTAAAAGCAGAGGCCATTTGGGAGGAAAAGAGTCATTATCTATATAGAGTTGTAAATTTCAATTCAAAGGGGCAGCCTGGGGTGCTTATCTTCCTGATGTGGATTCCATGGAGAAAAGGGGAGGAAAGAGGGGAGAGAGGCACAGGGATCGAGGGGAGTTTATTTTCTTAAAGCTGTGGGTTTCTGCTGAGGGTGGGGTTGGGGTCCTGGCACTTCCCTTATCACCCCACCACACCTTGCATTGTTGTAAAACAATTTTTGCAAATTATGAAAGAGCAGCCTCAAAATGTTACTACTAATTATAGCCAATATCTTGCATATGGTGTATTTTTCTCTTAACCAACCCAGTTATTGAAACCCTGTACTAGTATTATATACTCTTTAAAGTTCATGAGAGAATGTTCTCATATTTGTCCAGTTAACCACAGTCCATCTTCCACCACAGGATTCCCTGTGTTACACAGTCTCCTGCTTTGTACAATCCATTCAAAGTGTACACTCACTGTCTCTCATTTTAATCACAAGGTTGTGCTGTCATCACCTCAGTCTACACCCACATTACCCCCATTGTTGTCCCTTACAATTGATATATCTTCTTTGCCATTGCTGCAAAAATATTACAATATTACTGTTAACTATAATCCGTATGCATTTATGTGCTGTCTTTGGCTTATAGAGAGGCCACATTTGAGCAACAAGGTGGCTTTCAGGAGGTAACTCTTAGGCAATATAAAATACTAGGCTAAGTTTCAATTTCACACAAAAAGGTTCACGAGTACAATCATCTGGTCTGTTCTCCCTCTCTAAGCACTGCCCATATACTTGGGGGATTCTTGCTGCTCTCTTAAAGAATGTAGCAGGACTTCCCAGGAGAGGAATTCAATATTCTGTTGGATATTATGTGGGTCTCCACCCACCTAAACAGCATCCCATTAACACTTAAACATATTCATATGCTTTAAAGGCATGTCCCAGGTACACCCTCCCCACATATCCCCCCATCACCAACACCCTACACCATTGATCCTCCCCTGCCAGAACTGTGACCCTTCTGCAATCTAAATCCTCCCAAAAAACAAAGTAAAAAAATAACCAAACAAGATTAATAAGATAAAAAATGACAATAAAAAATAACAAAATAAAAAATAAAATTAAAATTATTTTTCATTGTGTGTTTCTTCACTTTAAGATCTGATGTGTTTTATGTACAGAGACAATTTCTTCCATATGTCCCACTAGTATGTTATTGTTTTTCTGCTTTATCATCAAAGAAGATTTATGTTACAGAAAAATCACATAGAAAATATAGGGGATTCCCATATAACCAAAGCCCTCTCCCTCTCCCTCTCTCCTCCTATTAATAACATTTTACATGTGGATGGAACATTTGTTACAATTAATGTACAAATATTGAAGCATTACTACTAGCCATGGTCAATGGTTTACATTACGGTTTACATTTTGCACCATACACAGTTATAGTTTTTAACAAAATTTAAAATGGCCTGTATCCATCATTGCAAGATCATGGTGAACAATTTCAATGCCCTAAAAATGCCCTATGTTCCATCTCTTCTATTCTTGCCTCCTACTTCCCTCAGAATCTATGGTAACCACTAAGTTTCAATATTTGAAGAATAAGGTTCATAGTTGCATGCGAAAATTTGAGGACTTAACATATTGGTCTTTTTTCTTGTGTTAGGCACTGCCTATGTTCTTGAGAGATTACAGGACTCCCAAGGATGGGAGTTAAATATTTTCTTGTTTATTGTGTGTCTCCACCCACTGCGATAACACTATGACAAGGTAAACACTTTCATATTCCATTAAGGGATGCCCCAGATACACTGTATCCCACATATTCCCTCACCCATTGAGTTTTATGGTGCAGGAATATGAGGGGGCTTATGATGGAGAGTTGGGTTGGACTGTCCTTGGAACTGGGGAGAGGGTTGGCGGAAGGAGCAGGTGAACTCTGGGGATTTGCAGGTCTGTGGTTAAAACTAAAATGGTTGGACTGTTCTTTTGGCAAACATGGAAGGGGAGAGTTACTGGTAATATATTCAATTTCAATTTTGTATAATACAATTATATAAGGGAAGCTGTGTTTTAGGGTCTGTATTAGTCAGGCAAGGGGGTGCTAATGTGAAATACCAGAGATTGGTTGGTCTTTATAAAGGTTATTTATTTGGGGTAGAATTCCACAGTTACCAGGCCATAAAGCATAAGTTTCTTCCCTCACCAAAGTCCATTGCCACGTGTTGGAACAAGACAGCTGCTGACGTTTGCCAGGGTTCAGGCTTCTTGAGTACCTCTCTTCCCAGGGCTGCATTTCTCTCTGGGCTCAGTGCCCCTGTTTCCTCCATAAGGTCAGCTGTAGAATATTAGGCTCTCTAGGTTTTGCTTCTCTTCACAAGGCCAGCTGTGAACTCTCAGGCGAATGGCTCGTCACTATCCCGGGGCCTTCTCTTCAACATCAAAACTCCAACATGTGGGAGAGAGTGTGGTCTACAATGTGAACTATGGTTCATGCTTAGTGGCAGAGCCCCAGGATGTGTATATCCATTGCAGGTGATGTGCCACACTAATGAAGGATGTTTATGTGGGAGGTAATAGGAGGTGTGGGAGGTGGGGAACATGGGAATCCCTGTAATTTTTGTGTAACATTTATTTAATCTAAGCATCTTTTAAAATTAAAAAAAAAATTTAATTAAAAAAAAACAACCTGCAACTCAAGAACTGTTCTCTCTGTCTTTTGCTTTGCCTTTTATATTTGATTTCCCCACCCACCAAGGGGTGGGGCCCAACGTCCTACTGACATGGCCCAGTTAACGTCCTAATCATAGCTTAATCATGCTAAGATTAGCAGACCAGTTTACAAGCATAATCCAATATATATTTTTGGAATTCATAATTACATCAAACTGCCAAAGGGCTACAGGGCCTAAAAATCTTATTTGTCAATTTTTGGTATATGCGAAGCAATCATTGCTGAAAATTATCATAAGACCCTACTGTGACCACTAGGCATTTACCTAGACTTACTCCTCTTACTTTCTTACCCACCTAAGCCATCCTTGCTTTCTTTGAATATAATTGATACAGTTCTGCTTAAATGAAATCTAATTTTTTTCTGCTAATATATTATTATGATGCATAGCCCTGCTCTTACGCTGTGATAACAAACAGCACCTTACGTTTTGAAATCTTCTTTGAGTTCAATCTTGTACTTTCTTAGGCCAGCTGGATGGGCTTGGAGAAGTAAGAATAGAATTCTGCTAATTTACGTGTAGTCTAATGCTCTGCAGCTGGAGAGTAAACTAGCTGAAACAATTTCTTTGAAGAATATTCATTGTTACTCTGTCCACTGGAGGCCATCAAATATCTGTATTTTATGATTTCCATGGTTCATCAAGTAGCTTTTCCCAGATACCCTTCACCAATAAGAAAATGTACTACAATTAACTATCCTAGAGGACTTATTGTCAAGCCTTATATATCGTTTTCTGAATATACATATAGTCTTCATTCTTTTAGAAAGGTAAGAATGCCTTGCTCCCAGTAAGCTTCAAGAACAGGTTTAATTTTTATACAAATTATTTCATTCATATAACATTTCAGTTATACCTAAAAATTACCTTAAAAGTATTAACAATTTTCAGCATAATTCAGGTAATGAATAATAAATGATTCAGATGTGCTTTGTACAGTTAATATACCATTACAATCAATGTTTTTCAGGTTTTTTATTCATCATTATTTTTCTCTTTCATTTCTTTTCTCTTTCATTTTAAAAGTAATTTCTTGATTCTTTGGCATTTATTGGCTTATTTTATTAAACATCAACAGTTACTGGCAAAATCCTTAGATTTCTATTAACTATTTAAAATACTGCTGTTTCTTAGTGTGGTTGAAGGAAATGCAGGGGAAAATTCAATGAAGTACTGAGCTTTCCATAGAACTCAGATTTGTAACCAGAGAGAAATAAAAGCACTTTTGTTTCCTACTCAAACATATAATGGAAGGATATTCTTGATGGAAGCTGTACAGTATATGAGCTTCAGAGAAATGTGGTCCATGAGATCTTTCATTGGGAAAAGACACTTGCAAATTTGCAAATTAAATGGTTCAGAGAGTTCTGAACATTACAAATAGAAATGATGCAACCATGTCTAATTTGTCATATGCAAAGCAGCCAATGTATTACTTGGTAGGTTTGTCACAAAAGATATTAAAATGACTGACAGTACTCACTAAAATTATAATTTGTCTATCTAGCTATCTATCTATCTATCTATCATCTACCTGTCTATAATCCATCCTGCCTTCTGTTGGGCTTGATTGCTACCTTCAAAATGTTTTGTTTCATATATATATATATATAGACACAAATAAAATAGAATTGTATCATACTGCACTAACTGTGGCAGACAAGTTTCATTCGCTAAAGGATACTCAAAATACCCAAAACAACAGTTTATTTCAGGAAAATGTTAGAATATAACAAGAACAATAAAGTAAGAATAAGCATCATACCCAAGGTCTGTCTCACAGTGAGAGTTACAGGGGCCCTGTATGAGCAACAATAGTCCTCCCTCTCTAAAGGCCTTGGCAAAATCCACTTTCTCTCTTGAGAAATGACCATGCTTTGCATTTATAATCTAAGTAAACATTAGTATTATTCTTAAAAGGGCCAAAAGAAATCACAGAAAGCATAAATTAAAAAAAGTATGTATCCAAAGGCAAATAGATTTGTTTTTTCTTTAGCAAATGCATGAATTTATGTAATCTAACATTTATGGATTGAAGTAGGTAACTAATTTCATTTTTACAATCAGCCACAAAATATAATTAATGAATACAGTTTTTGGAAATTCCTAACCTATTGCACAGAAGCATAATCCATTCAGCACTCAAAAGAAGTTATACTTTAAATATTTAAATTGAAATATGTACTATTCTTCTTGTACTTATAATTTTCCTGATACTCTTTTATTGTTAGCTAGACTCATTAATTTGATATACTCTTTTTCAAGAAAATAGAATACTTACATAATTTCTGACATAATTATATACATTTTTATTTATTTTGTTGCATTTTGTGTTCCATTGAATTGCTTTTGACTCTTGTCAAAGATCACCTGACTATATTTGAGTGGGTCTTATTTCTGGACTCTCTATACTATCCCATTGATCTATCTGTCTATTGTTTTACGAATACCACACGGTCTTTATCATGTAACTTTATAGTAATTCTTGAAGTTGGGCAGTATCCGTCCTCCAACCTTGTTCTTCTTCAATATTTCTTGGTTATTCTGGTTCTTTTGCCTTTACATATTAACTTCAGAATCAGTTCATTGGTATCCAAAAAAATAATTTCCTGAGACTTTGTGGGAATTACATTGAATCTATAGATAAATTTTTGAAAACTGGATATCTTAATAATATCATCTTCGCATCCATTAACATGGAATGTTTTCCATTTCTTTAGATGTTTTATCTTCTTTCATCTGAGTTTGGTAGTTTTCTTCATAGAGATCTTGTACTTATTTCTTCAGATTTACACCTAAGTATTTCATTTTATTGGTGCTAAGTAAATGGTTTTGTGCTTTTAATTTCATATTCCAATTGTTCAATGGGAAAGAAACCAAATGTTTTGAGGGACATTTTTATTACAAATTTAATATGGTTGGTTAGTGAAGAATCACAATGAAGTATTGACCAAATGGTTATTGTGGCAGTGTGAGATTATTTATGAATTCCAAAAAGAGAGATTACGTTTGTAAACTGGTCTATTCCTCTGAGGGTGATACCCTTTGATTGATTAGATTCAGCTGATATGTCTTTGATTAAATTATGTTAAGATTAGGGCTTTGATTCTACCATATTAGTTGGGTGTAACTCAGTTTAAGGCCCTGCTCTCTTTGTGGGTTATATAAATGGACACTCGCTCAAGAAGACACACAGAAGAAGATACAGAAGAAGAAGAGGGAACTTTGTCGGTTTTGATCCTGGAGCCCTGGGGAGAGATGAGCCATTCACCTGATAGTTTGCAGCTGAAGAGACCAGAGCCATGAGCAGCTGAGAAGGCCCAGGATGAAATAAGCCCACCAGCCTATAGCTGAGATCAGAAGAAGCTGGGCCCATGGAGCCTTAAAAGGAAGAAGGAAGGAGAGACCAGGCTCCATCTTACTTCAACAGAGGAAGGCTGAACCCTCGCAGAGATCAGCAAGTATCTTGCTTCAACATATGGAAAAAGACATTGATAAGAAAATACCTCTTATGGTACCTTGAGTTGGACTGTTTAGGGTCTTGTAACTGTAAGCATTTACCCCACATAAATGCCCTTTATAAATGCCATTCCCTGAAGAGAATGGTTTTGGCACTGATGCCCTGCTGTTGCCCCGGCGACCCTGCCTTCGCTGCTTGCCTCCTGGAATGCAGTCGTGTCCAGAAGCAAGATCCCATCCCAGGTAAGTGTAGCTGGAGATCCTGGATATTCTCCTGGATATCCAGTGGACTCAGAGTGTGAACCGTGCTCTGGAGCAGTTGGTGAAGTCTGAAGAGCTGGATGGTGAAGATTCCTTTCTTTCTAGCATGTGCAAAAGGATGATGTGTGTGTCGAAGACCTTGACTTTGCACACCTTACCAAAGGATAACCTTGTCCTGAAACACTTCTCAGATTTCACAGTTGACAACATTGTGGATCATATGCAATAATCAGAGTGTCTCGACATCCTAGCATAAACATCTCAGATGAATGGTGCACCACTAGTATATGACCTCTGTATTAGTCAGGGTTCTCTAGGGAATACAGAATCAACAAGGGAGATCTATAAATAGAATGAGATTTTTAAAAATTCTCTCAGGTGACCTTGGGGATACACATTTTCAAATTTCTGCAAACAGGCTGCAAACCAGGAGCTCTGATGAAGTTCCTTAATGAGTTCCCAGGAGATGTTGGCTGTCTGAAGTCAAGCTGGAAAATTCTCACTGAATGCTGATATCACTTCCCCTTTTAAGGCATTCAACTGATTGGATAAAATGTCACTCATTGCTGATGGCAATCTCCTTGTTTGATTGTAGATATAATCAGCCATGTATGTAGTAAACTCACTAGTGACTAAAGTTTATAAATGTCCTTGTATTATAATTAGCCCACTGCTTGCTTGACCAAACAACTGGGCACAATTACCTGGCCAAGTTGATACATTAGCCTAACCATCACAGTTATAAATATAAAATACATCAGCAGCATTTCCATAGTTTCAGGCTCTCACATTAGTCATACTTTCTCCCTTTTGCTATCAAAACAAAAGAATACAATGGGACTACATTAGAGTGTAGAAAGGGCCTAAAAGATAACCTCAAACCCTGTGTATTTTCTGATATCATAAATCCCCCTGCCATGAATTTTCAGAATGTGAAAGCATGTAAAAAGTCTCACTCATTTGCTTCAATATTTGAGACAAGAATTCCATTCTTCTACCTGCAGGGGAGAATAGGGATGAAAACTGGACTAGATATGTCATACCCAGTGACACATCTTTCAGTGTGTATGCTTTCTACACTGATGAGAGAATGAAAGATCATGGCAAGTGTATTAGTCAGCCAAAGGGGTACTGATGCAAAATAACAGAAATTGGTTGGTCTTTATAAAGGGTATTTATTTGGGGTAGAAGTCCACAGTTTCCAGGCCATAAAGCATAAGTTTCTTCCCTCACCAAAGTCCATTGCCACGTTTTGGAGCAAGACAGCTGCCGACATTTGCCAGGGTTCAGGCTTCTTGGGTTCCTCTCTTCCCAGGGTTGCATTTCTCTCCAGGCTTAGTTCCTCTGTTTCCTCCACAAGGCCAGCTGTGAACTCTCAGGTTAATGGCTTGTCTCTATCCTGGGGCTTTCTCTCCTTCCTCACCAGAACTCCAACATCAGAACTGCTCCAACACTGTCCTTTGCCGTGTCTTTTATCTTCAATTCCTTCCCCACCAAGGGGTGGGGCTCAATGCCCTACTGACATGGCCAAGTTAAAGCCCTAATCATAACTTAATCATGCCCAGATTAGCAGACCAGTTTAAAAACGTGATCCAAAATCTATTTTTGGAATTCATAATTATATCAAATTGCCCAAGGGCTACAGCAAGGTTGGCCTGGTATGTGGCAGCAATGGTGGTGATAATGCTGGTGGGGGGAACCCAGTGTGACATGTATGTGATGGGTGACTGTTGCCTCATTCAGACACATTCCTCAGGGGCAGATTCCTACATCAGGTTAATGTCAGTGGTTAATAATAAGAGGAGGCAGTGTGAAAATATAATAATGGCAAACTATTCCCCTGCTTCTTTGTATTTTCTAAATCTCTGTCCAAAAAGTATAAGGAAAGCACATCATTAAAAATTATAGTTTTAAGTATTTGCAAGAACAATTATGATATGTTACATAATAACTAAGCCACAGTATATGACCAAATTCTTCAGTGAAAGTGCTTGTGAACTCCTGTTTCAGTATTATTAAGTAACATACCAACCTACATACACCTTGCCAAATTATTATCATATATTCTATATCTCACTTATTTTACCGTATATTATGTGGGAAAACATTTGGTAAAGAAAATTGTTTTCCAACCCACACTTTCCTTTTAAAAGTTTCCTAAAAATTGCCACAAAAGTTATCATGTGTGTAGATTTGTTGAACATTTAATTCTACACAATTATCTCTACTCTTATTTTGAATATGTTTGAAACAATATCACCTGTTCTATATATACAATGTATATGTAATATATAAGTGACTGCACCACATTGTATCATCATAATACCAATTTAATATGCATTATTATGTACAGTAGTTAAGTTAGCTCTGGAAGATGAGTCTCTGCAGACTGAGTGGACAATGCAGGGTGGGACCATCTGAAGGAGACCTGGAGAAGCTGCTGGGAGACAGCCCCAGGCATAGTCAGATGTGTGTTTGCCTGTGAATGTTCACACACTTCCCACATGCATTCAGAGCAGACCATCCCTTTACTTGGTTACTAGTTGCAAGAAGACAAATCACACTTATGGAAGGACCCCTTAGGTGACGAGAGAACAACACTGAATAAATCACTTACAGGCACAGTAACAAACCAGGACAAAAAGATGTTCTGGAAGAGATGCCAGTCCACAGCCTTCTGGGAATGGATTTAGCCCATGGCCACATACAGATGTGTGGTGCTTATAGGAAGTCCAATGTGGAAAGCAATCACTACTGTGAATTCCTAGGCCAGTTCAGTAGTGAAGCCACTGGGGGTGTGATTGGAGTGAGGTATTTCCCCATGGTCTGGATCCCGCTTCCTTAAACATAGAAACTTGTGCAAATTCCATCTTCTCCATAAAATAGCAGCCAGACAGGAGTTTTTTTTTGCAGTACTCCACCTTGTTTGTAAATAAGCCACAACACTACCAGTGGTACCATAGCATTATTCATGTCATTGCCACCATGAGCAAAGGATCCAAAACAAGCAGTAAGGAATTGAAGAAAATGAAACAGGATATGGACCCCAGCCATGTCTTTCCCCTCCCTTTCCTCTCCTACAGGACCCTCTCTAGGCTCATCAGGCTCTGTCAGCTCAGATGCCCAACTTCATTTCCACAGTTCCATCCTCTGCCTCTATTTCAGCTTCTGCTACCACAATGCATTAGCTTAAGTAGCTGCCACAGTGAAGTCTCTTTTTAGAATAGGTCACAGCATTGCCCACCAGCTTTTCACTATCCTCTGGTACAGATAATAAATCTGTAGATTTAGAACTAGGGTGCACTGGTATTTCATAATGGCTGATCTTTAGCAAGTGTTAAGTGTAATTTTATCTCAGCAACCTATAATTGTTTACATATGCAGCCCTCTCCCCATACCCTGAATATGTAAATTTTGTGCAGCAAGTCTTTGCTGGGCCCCTAGTCTTTCTGTATAGTGTGGTACACATGACCGTCACTCCTTATGTGGCCATCAAAGCCAAATATTCCAATGGTGATGGGTGACTTTACAGAGCCAGGAATCATGGAAAGTGCCTTTTCATATGAAACTCGTGGGTGGTTTCCCACTGATGTGTCTTCTGAAGATGCAGAGATTTCCTCCAGGTCACCCTGCGAGGGGAATAGTGTTGTTCCTCATTAGCCATGGAAACTGGTAACTCTGAATACTGGGGACTCCACTTCTTGAACTTTACTGAAGCTTTCATCAGATACACATGATAAAACACCTTCCTTTGGTCATTTGTCTGCTTTTTTCCTCCTCATCCATGGATACATAAACAGCCATGCAAAAGGGCAAATAATAGATCAACATCAAAGGAATTAGCACTATGTTACAATTATTATATTAATAATTGCACTACAATATAATTATTATGCTATTGTACTATTGCCCCTGTGGGAAGAACCAGACCTAGCACTGGCCCCTTCATACATATGATGCTGTAGTAGCATCATAGAAAACTAGAGGCTACCAGAAGACATTGGGAATAAGGTCCTCCTTTATTAAAATGAAAATTTTTAAAGTGTCATCTGAAATTTCATCTGAATTTGCTGCTTGAAAAGAATAGAGTATTTACAGTCTTTTCTGCCCTTGGGTTTTTCTCTGATTTCAAAGGTATTCTATCCTCTTAAGTTATCCTCTTAAAAGCAAATGCAAATGTGGGGATGGTATGAAAATTATTTTCTTAGAAACTTTGTATAGTCCCAATCCAGGAAGCAACATGCAGGAATTTTATTGGTCATACACAAATCTCTTTACAGGAGAATCTGGAGTATAATGACTATAACACTGTATTCCCATCCATGGCTTCCCATGGATTCCCATGGGTTCTGGAGGCCTGGCCTTTCCCAATCAAAAACTGAAAT
>JAQZBX010026983.1:0-28619 GCA_029593785.1 Cabassous unicinctus
TTTGCTTCCAGGAGCACTGGGGACCAAACCAGGGACCAAACCTGGGACCTCCCATGTGGGAAGCAGGTGCTCAACCACTTGAGCCACATCCACTCCTATGAATACAGAATTTTAGGTTGACTTTTTTCCCCTGGGACTTTAAAGATATCGTCCCATTGTTTGGACTGGTTTTGGTGAGAAGTTAGCAATTATACTTATTATTTTTCCCCTCTGCATAATGTATTACTTTTTCTTCAATCTGCTTTTTTTTTTTTTTTAAAGATTTATTTATTTTATTTATCCCCCCTTGCTGCTTGTGCTGCTGTGTCCATTCGCTGCATGTCTTCTCTGTGTCTGCTTATCTCCCCCTTGTTGTGAGGTCTTGCCGCATCAGCCCACAGCGCCGCGCGAGCCGGCCTGCCCTCACAAGGAGGCGCCCGGAAGCGAACCCGGGGCCTCTCATATGGTAAACGGGTGCTCTATCCATTGCGCCACACCCGCTTCCTGCCGTGAGGTTGCTGCATCAGCCCACCACACAGCTCAGGCCAGCATGCCCTCACAAGGAGGCCTCGGGACGCGAACCCAGGCCTCCCATATGGTAAACGGGGGCTCTATCCACTGAGCCACACCCGCTTCCCTTCTATCTGCTTTTAAGGTTTTTCTTTTTATATTTGGTTTTCAGCAATTTGAATATGATGTGTGTTTTAGTTTGCTAACTGCTGCCAATGCAATAAACCAGAAATGAGTTGACTTTTACAATGGGAATTTATTAACTTATGATTTTACAGTTCTGAAGCCATGAGAGTGTCCAAATCAAGGCATCATCAGAGATACTTTCTCACCAAGCTGCAGCTGTGGGTGATCAGGCACATGGCAGGGCACAATGGCAGTATCTGCTTATCTCTCCCCCCTTCTCCAGGACTGCTTTCAGTTTCTGGCTAATGTGGCTTCCTCTCAATCTCTGTGTTCCATTGACTTCAGCTTCTGGGATCCCCGTCTCTGCAGCCTTTTTTGTCTGCGGTTTTTTATTCCTCTATTTATAAACGACTCCAGGAAGAGGATTAAGACCCACCCTCTGTCATCATGCCCAAATGAAATGATCTAATCAAAAGGAAGGTCCCTTAACTGAATCTAATTAAAAGGTCTCATCTATGACAGGTTTACATGCACAGGAATAAATTAGCTTTAAGAACAGGATTCTCGGGAAGTGGATGTGGCTCAATCGATGGGGCTCCCGTTTACTATGTGGGAGGCCCCGGGTTTGATTCCCCGGGCCTCCTGGTGGGGGCAGGCCGGCCTGCGCGGCACGGTGAGCTGACGCAGCAGGACCTTGCAGCAGGGGGAGACAAGCAGACACGGAAAAACGCACAGCAAATGGACACGGCGAGCGCAGGCAGCAAGGGGGGGAGAAATAAATAAATAAATAAATATTTAAAAAAACAAAAAAACAAAAAAACAGGATTCTCTGGGGTCCACGAAAGCTACAAACTGTTACAACATGCAACATAGGTATGTTTATGCTTCCTGGGACTTGATGAGCTTCTTGGGTCTTTTTCATAGATTTTATTTCTCTGTTGAGATTTTCCATACAATATGGCAATCTTTTCCTTTAAATCCTTGAACTTATTTATCATAGCTCTTTAAATATTTGTGCCTGCTGATTTAAAAATCTGTGTCATTTCAGGGTCTGTTTCTATTCATTTTTTTTCCTTCCAGTTATAGATCACATTTTCTTTCTTTTTCATACAACCAGTAATTTTTTATTTATGTTAGACATTGCGAATACTACATTGAGAGTACTGGTTGTGTTGAATTGCTTTAAAATGCACTGAGTTTTGTCCTAACAGGCAGCTGATTTATTGGTAATTCAGCTTGATTCTGTAAATGCTTGGTTTTAGGTATTGTCGGGGTAGCCTTTCTGGGGTCTTAACTGAATGTTGGAGAGTTCCACACGATCTCCCTACTCTGGCATATTACAATCCAAATGCAGGGAGTGGATATAGCTCAAGTGGCCGAGCGCTTGCTTCAATCCCTGGTACCTCCTAAAAAAAAATAAAATAAAAAAGATCCAAATGCCTCCCAGCATTGTGTGACCTCTAGAATATCTATTCAGCTCATAGTCCTGTCCTACCCTGTGATGGTTTGAAGCTGTATAAACCCCAGAAAAGTATGTTCTTAAAGCCAATCCATTGCTGTGGGAGTAAACCTATCATAAGTAGGACCTTTTGATTAGGTTACTTCAGTTAAGGCATGACCCAGGCTGGGTCTTAATCCTCTTATTGGAGTACTTTGTAAGAGAATGTAATTTGGGGAGGGGAGAGAGAAAGCCACAGAAGCCATAAACTGAAAGTAATGAAGCCTGAAGAGAAAGGAGAGACCAGCAGATGCTGCCATGTGCCTTGCCATGTGACAGAGGAGTCCAGGATCACTGGCAGCCAGTCTTCAGGGAGAAAGCATTGCCTGATGATGCCTTGATTTGGACATTTTTCTCAACCTTCAAACTGTAAGCTTGTAAGCCAATAAGTCCCCATTGTAAAAGACACACATTTCTGGTACAGTGTTTTTGGCAGCCCAGTAGACGAAAACATAACCCCAGTAGTTACTCTCTGCTAGGCTTCATTGACTCTTACCTGGTGCATATAAATCTAAATATTTGTCTTAAATATTAAAGATCCTTAGGCAGATTTCTGTTGTTCCACCTGTGTATAGCTTCCCCCATCCAGCAGCCTGCCCACAATTTCCAGATGCCTCAGCAAACTCAAACTCCTATCTTTGTTTCACCTACCTAGTAAGATTGGTGTTCTCTTTTGGGTTCTACTTCCATGTGCCAAAATTTACAAAATACCCCTAGGTAGAAAGCCAGACTAAATGTGGAGTCACCTCATATGTTTCCCTTTTGTCAAGGAACACAGCTTTGCACTGTTGTCCAATGTCTGAAAACAGCTGCTTCAAATATCTGTTCCAGTTTTATGACTGTTTATCTTGTGAGCATATTATACTCTTCAATTTGTTGTAACCAAACACCAGAAGTCAAGGATTCTACCTTTTTAAAATTTCATTTCAAAATATCCTTTGTTATCTTTAATGACTTTTTGGCATAAACTCAACTTTGACATTAGTTCAAATTGTTCTGCATATACTTATGAAGCACTTCTCAGCTTTCATGAATTGTTTCGGTTTGAAAATGATAAACATTTTTCTCCTTTGGAGCATGGAAGTCAGGATATACAAAAGAGTATGGAAAAGTGTGTTAAGAAAATGAGTTTTTTGTTTACATTATGACTGACCAGCAGTCGAAATACATATATCCACTCTCCACGGCACCTTTCTAGGATCTAACTACCTGGCAAATATCAAATTAGTAATTAAAATTCAAGCAAAGGGCAGAATTTCTATCACAATATTGTTGTTCATATTCTTATTGAGAATCACTTAAAAAAGAATAATGTAGAGTAAGTGACTCTATTAAGGCTAAGAAATATATAAAACAGTTTAAAATAATATCTATCCAAAAGAATAAAACAGGGAAAAATAAAATAAGCTCTTCCCTTTCCAAATAATCTATTCCTAAAACCATTAGATGGGGCAGAATAAGGTACATGCTCATACTGCCTGGAGGGACATAGTAGCCCAGAGTGGGATGGATGAGTTTGAGTAGGATGAGAAGGGTATCCACATGGGGAGACAGTTTGGCACAGGGTATCAACAGTTCAATCAGGATGAAAAGGTCATCCATGAGTGGGACGACCCAACTCAGGATGAGGAGGGTGTTCACAACAGCGGAAGGGATAATGTAGGGATTTAGAGCCTGTTAAAGCTGAGGAGGGGGTTCATATGAGGAGAAAGTCTGCTTCAGAGCTCAGTGTAAAGAGAGTATCCCTGTGAGAAGCCACCTGCTAATGAAGTATTAGAGCCTGAGAAAGGTAAGGAAGATGTTCATGGCAGGGGAGTGGGGAGTGCCCCAGGATGGGAAGTCAGAATCCAAGCAAGATGAGAAAGCATCCTCGTAAGCAGGCTAGCATGAGGAGTTAAAAGTCAGAAAGGATGAGGGCTTGCATATGGGGTGGAATCAGACCAGCATGGGGTGATGAGCCCTGGGAAATGGCTTATACACAGAGGAATTGATCAAATAAGTAAATATATTAAGAATATAACCAATTCCTTGCTTCTCATTTCTTTCACTGTATTTACCAGGCAAAACCCAAACCTTGGTTAAATTCAACTTTCCAACTTACTTAGTACGTGAACAAGACCAAAGAAAAATATATAAGCATGATGATTGGTCTCCCTCTAAATTTTCACCCACAAACCTCAAGAGCACCTTTGACACAGTCATGCAACTCTATATTTCCCTAATCAATTCACTCTGAGATCAAAAGTACTTCACACCATTCCAAGTTTCAATTACCCACTTCTCCCATTCTCAGCCAATGAGCTCACTTCTTTTTTCACTGAGAATATAGAAGCAATCAAAAGAGAACTTGTTCATTCTCTCACCACCAAATTCACCAATTATATACTATCCCTGCCATCCCATTACAATGGGATGCTTCTTTTATTCCTTCCAGTGATTCTGATCCGGGACTCGGTTGGCCAGCTGGTCAGCTGTTAAAAGGGACTTCCCAGCCTCCTCAAAGACCAGATGTTGAGTTTTCCCCCATTTGGTGAGTGATTGTAAATATACTCTTTCTCTCTCTCCCTCTCTCCCTCTGCACTAATTGGTTTATTGCATTATATTGTAAGCAATCAATAACTGTGATCATTTAACTGTTTATTAGTATTATATCATCTACATATCAATTATCAAATAAATTGCTAGTTTTGATTTGTGCCTTGAGTCTCTGCCCTTTCTTTAGCAAAACAAATGGCAACATTACTTATCCAGTTGCTCAAGCCAAAAAGCATGCTTGAAGCTTCCACTTCTCTCATACACCATTATCCAAACCATTAGCAAATTACTGGTTCTACCTTCAAACTACATCCCAAATCCAAGCATTTTTCACCACTTCTACCAGTATCACCTTGGTCAAACCACCAATATTTCTCACCTGGATTATCACAAATCCCCTTAATTAATCTCTTACTATCCTACCCGTGCCCACCTAGAGGTTAGTCTTCTCTCAGCAGCCAGGCTGACTGCTTTAAAACAAATCAGATCATTTGCTTTCACTCCTCAAATCTTCCAATGGATTCCTATTTAAACAAGAACAAAATCTAAGGTCATACAGGTTCTAGTCCCTTCTCTTTCTGATTTCATTTTCTATCATTCTTCCTTTCACCACTTTGCTCCTCCTTGTGATTCCTTGAACACACTAGGGCTTCCACCTCAGGGACTTTGTACTTACTATGAACACTGACTGGAATGTTCTTCCCCCACATTTTGAATGACTCACTCTTGGATGAATGAATATTTAAAAAAAAGAAAAGAAAGAAAACTCTGGTCGCTGTGTGAAAAAGAAAAACTTCAAGAATGAATGCAGAGAAACAATTTAGGAGACTACTGGAATAGTTCAAGACCAGAAAAGGGGCTGTGAAGGTGGAATAAAGGTGGGCACATTCTGGACATATTTTAGAAGAATAGCCAGGAATTACTTATGAACTGGAAATAGGATGAGATAAAGGAATCAATCAAGGATGACACACAGGTTTTGGCTATGGATGATGGTATCATTTACTAAACTGGTAGAGAACTGAGGTAGTAGCAGGTTTGAGAATGTGTGCACACGTGTGTGGGGAAATCGAGAGTTCTGTTTTGAACATATGAAATTAGAGATGCCCATTAAATATCCAAATAAACAGCTGGACATACATACCTTCAGTTAGAAAGAGTTAGGGCTAGATATATAAATTTGGTAGTCATCAGCACATAACCATTACTTTTAAAGTCATTAGACTAAATGAGATCACCAAGGAGAGAGGAGATAAGAGAAGAGGGGCCGTGGGTAGAAGACTGAGGTCTTGGGGCACCCTGGCATTTAGAAATCAAGCAAAGGAAGAATCATCAAAGAAAACTACATATGCAGGGTAGTTTGGTAGATTTTGGTAATTTGGAATTACCAAATTGGAAATGAGGTAATTTTCATCTGATTTCTTCCATTTTCTCAATAAAATACAAGACAAGATCATCAACTGGAGACTAGACTGTAGATTTAAGGAGAGAGGTGTGAAATAGCCATTGCAGAGAGGACTCAATAAGCGTACTCAATTGTATTATTATTTCTAAGAGGAAAATTCATACTTTCATAATTACAGCATAATTTTTATTCATGTAAAGTTGTAAACAATTTAAATGACCATCAACAAGGATTAAACAGAACTAAATGCGATACTATTTAGTAATTAAAAACAATAAAACAGAAGTGTACATATATACCAATGGGTTCCACAGCATGTCACTAAAAATTTGTACAGTGGCATCAGAAAATTCTATTGATGTGAGTGTACTTATATATACACACCGATGTTTTTATAAACACAGAAAAAAGCTTGGAATTAACAAATGAAAATCGTTAATTATAGGCCAAAATAGGTAGAGGAAGTTCTACATCCTTTACACATACTAATAGACAACATTAAAAAAACCATAATTCAAACAACAATTTATATATAGATTTTCATCATGGTACATTTTAATGAGAAACTAAAAGCAATCTTAATGAAAGAAAATTATGCAACTATCAAAAATATTTATAAAAAGTTAAATGCTTTAAGTAGGAAATATTTCAGACATACAAAAAAGTATAAAGATTTAAACAATCACCCATGTACCAACCCAGATTAAGATTAATTAACCCAGATCAATTAACCCAGATTAATTAACCCAGATTAAGATTAACCCAGATTAAGCATTTGCTATTGTGTTTTAATGACATTAGCTTTTATGATAATTTAAGTGGGGGGGGGAGGCAGAATACAATATTCCTATCTAGGAGTATGACCTCAGCTATGTAAGATCATATGTAAAGGAGGAGAAAATACATGAAAACTTCAACAGTGGTTACCAGTGTGTGCTAAGACTGTCTGTGGGTAACTTTTCTCTATATACATATACTTTTCCATGATTATGTTTTCTACTATAAGCTTATCACTTTTATAATTTAAAAATATAAAATTTTATTGGCCCCATTACCTTTGGATCATGAACAAATGTATTTCCTTTCGTTCCAGGAGGAAAATCTCCAGTACAAATATATTTTAGACATTCAATGATGGTCTAAAGAAATAGAAAATTATATTATTTAGTTATGAGACCCATAGAAGTTTTTCACAGAATTTTTAAAAAATTTTATTTACCATGCAGACTATAAGAGATATGATCAGATAAAGGTTGACACTGAAAAATCTGTAATAAAGATGTGATTAGGTGTTTAAGGAATAATTGCTGTAAATTCACAGAAAAGCTATAAAATTAAAGTTACTCTAAAATAGTTTTCCCATTTTTAAGCCCCACTACGTGAATTACCTTTTAAAATTAAGCCATTTATTTCTCATTTAACATCTAGAGCATCTTCTTAGAAATTCATATATTTTATTACTTCGTAAGGAATTCCTGTATGGTACAACTACCAGGAAGTGAATGTCATTCTTTGGGAGCAAGGTTAAGCGCATATTAAAAAGGCTTCTTGTAGGACCTTGAACTCGCCTAGCGAACGTAGCGGCAGGTTCGGGTCTCATGGAATTCTTAAGTAAACCTTGTCAATAGGACAGACCCGGTCACCCTTACTTGCCTGGACCAGGCCAATTCCTAAGGTCGCTGTGGCCATAAGGCCACACCAGGCTACGCCCTGTGGTCCCAGCCTTTTCCAGCCTCCAGGAGCCGAAACGAGCCACAGGTACGCTTCTCTTCCTAAAAAAGGTTCTGAATCCCCAGGCACTTTATTCTCCGGATTTGTAAGATAATGGCGACCCGTAATAAGGCGGCTACTCAGGACTTACCGTCTTCCCCGCCCCATTGGGTCCAACCAAAATTGTAAGGGGGCTGAAGAAAGTGATAATTTGCTTATCTTTGTCCTCTATTCCAAAACTCCGCACGCCCAGAATGCTCATCTTTTCGATCCGGGACATGTTTGCAAACGTTTCTTATCTCAACACCAGGGACCTGGAGCCCGTGGCCCACCAACTTTTTACAACGCGGCCAAAGAGGGGCGAAGAGTGTCGGCCGCGCCGGGTACTCGGGGTCAGGAGGGTCCGGGCGGGTAACGCCACAGGAGGGCCAGTAGGTCCGGTGGGCGAGCTGCGAGAGGAGGCGGGGGCTCTGGCTGGAACCTTTCCTCTCACGTCGGCCTTCTTCCCCGCTGGAATGCGAGGGCGGGGGACGACCCGGGGTAGCCCGCGGGGAACAAAGCTAAGACCCAGCAAACCGCAGACGGCGCGCGCTCGTAGTCCCCGCCTCGGCTGCCCCGCGAGCCACGTAGGAAGCTACGGCCTGCGTACGTCCACGACGCAGATCTAGGGCACGCCGGAAAGTCGGAGGTCCGCGCTGCGCGCGCAGCGCTAGGCTTCCGGGAACGGCGTTGGCGCGGAGAGAGGATTTGGTGCTAGGTGTTCATGGGTGTGGCTGCTGACTTTCGGCTCCTTGCTGGGGACTGGGTAACGACGAGAGGCATCAACTCCAGGAGGAGATGATAAAGACTTTTGACGGACAGCGATTCTTAAAGTGTGATCCCGAAACTTCTCGGAGGGGGAAGGGATCGTAGACTTTTACGGGGCCAATAAAGTCAAAACTTTTTTCCTAACAATACCACGACGTTGTCTTTTTTCATTCTCATTCTCTAATGTACAGAGTTTCTAGTGTCCACATGACGTGTGATGACTCCATCTCCATCTCATTGGTGGTTAATGGAATGCGTGCTTGTATATTCTTGTACTTAAAAAATGCTCGTTTTAACTTCCAGTCAAGTAAATATTAATAGTTAAAACTCCCAAAAAGCTCTTTGGTGTCCTCAGTAGTTTAAAGCACAAAGGGGTCTTAAGACCAAAAGTTTGAGAACTGCTTTTGTAGACCAAAAACCAAATATTGTTATAAAATTTTTAAAGTGTTCTGCAAATATGAAGGAAATCCACACCAATTATCCCCACAGGATAGGAATTTCAACGTTTAAAATAGGGAAAAGATAAATTACCATTCTCAAAAGTGACTAAAAATATCGCTTTCTTGGAAATCAACTTAATGGAGGGATAGCACATGCAAGGACTATGGGAAAATTACAAAAATAAAAATAATAAGAGGAAGATGTTAAAATCAAAACCAAACAAGCAAAAACTATGGATTACTGCAGAGACATAGTTTGCCTCTGCCTGAGATGGAGACATAGGGAATGCTCTCCGATCACACAAGCCCAAGAACATAATTTACAGAACTTAATACATAAGCTAAAAAGAAATCACATGTCAAAGGATGCAAGTGGGAGAGGCCAGTGAGTAGGAGACTCTTGCCATACCATGTAAAAAACATGTAAACATCAGTTACTAAAATGCATATTTAAGATTACCAATGGGAAAAAGCCGATTAAATTATATAATAATTTTGTATGTGACAAACCTAGTGTAATAAGACAATAGGAAAAATTAAAGACCATTTGTTAAAATCAAGTTTATAGAGGCATCATTTACATACAGTAAAATTCACATTTTCCAGAGTACAGTTCCATAAGTTTTGGCAAATGTAAAGAGTTGTGTAACCACCATCAAGACCCTGTTTTTCCACCAAGGCCATTTTATTAAATGCTGTGGATGCCTGGCTATCAGTAAGAAGGAAAAAGCAAATCTACACCTTATTTTATTTAGCATTACAAACTCCAGGTAAATGAAGACCTAGATATTTCTGAAAGCAATGAGAAAAGGCCAAAAGTGTAATCACTCCTACTTCTAAAGGATTTTATGATTTATAACTTTATGATTCTTAAATTTTATGATTGTTAACACAAGAAATTAGCAATGAATGAGACCAGCTATTGTGGTCTCAATGTGATGTACCCAACATCACCTCTAATGCAGTTTTGCAAAAAGAGTTTAAAATGAATATAAGCACACTTTTAGATTTAACTTCCGGTTCACAGGAATTGCAAGGAGTAAGCTACTACCACCAAGGACACAAAAGGCAAATCCAGAAGGTGGGACAGGTTGCAGGACAATGGTCCAAGCTCTTAAGGAGATGAGTGTCATTAAAATAAGGACCATGGTAGATTTAAAAAGACTGTTGCAGATTAAAAGAGATTTAAAGTTCATTTCAACCAGATGCAATACATGATTATGGAATTGGTTCCTCGTTTGGATACAGAGCAGTGAAGAAAATTTTGGGGACTTGGGGAAATTTTAATATACTAGAAATTAGATAATAAAAAGAATACTGTTAATTTTAATTATATTAAATGTGATAATATTTTGCTACATAAGAAAATCTTCCTTTTTTGAAATGCATATGGAAGTATTGGTGATAGAATGCCATGCTGTCTGTAATTTACTTTATTTATTTTTTTTAAAAAAAGATTTATTTATTTATTTATCCCCCCCTTGCTGCTTGTGTTTTGCTGTGTCCATTTGCTGTGTGCTTTCTCTGTGTCTGCCTTGCTGTGAGGTCTTGCTGCATCAGCCCACTGCGCCGCGCAGGCTGGCCCGCCCCCACAAGGAGGCCCTGGTAAGGGAACCCCGGGCCTCCCACATGATAAACGGGAGCTCTATCAATTGAGCCACACCCGCTTCCCTGTAATTTACTTTTAAAAAACTTCAGGGGGAAAAAGGGAGTTGAAGGAAAAACATGGCCATGACAAGGTACAAATTCTATTACAAAAAAATTCAACTTTGTAGCAATGGAAAACCATAAAACTAAGATACTAAGAAAGCTCTAAGAGAGGGGGTAGAAAAGATTTGCAATAAAAATGATTATCCTTAAAATAAAAAGACTTAAAAATGTTGGGGAGCTGATATGGCTTGAGCAGGTGAGCACCTGCTTCCCACATACAAGGTCCTGGGTTTGGTTCCCAGTGCCTCCTAAAAACAAACAAACAACAAGCAAACAAATGAAAAAACAAATTTGGGAGCCAATGTGGCTCAGTGGTTGAGCGCTGACTTCCCACATACGAGGTCCCAGGTTCAATCCCCAGCCCGGTGCTTCAAAAAAACAAAACAAACAAGCAAAACAATGCTACCTAATTAATACTTATACTTTCTGACATAATTTTTTTTTCTTATATTAATCTTGGTCCATCAGCTTTCTTTTGATTAGTATGTGTCCAATATATCTTTCTACTCCTTGATTTTCAGGTTTTCTATGTCATTTTGCATTAAGTGTATCTCTTGAAAATAGCTGATGGGTGATTTTTAATACCATTTCATAGTATCTGCCTTTTAATAGGTGAGTTTTATCTGTCTTCAGTTACTGTGGTTCCTGATGAATTTGGATTCATTTCTCGTATCTCATTCTATGCTTTTTCTTTACTTCTTTTTCTTATTTCTTGCTCTCTGGATTGACGGAGCTTCCTTTATTCCTTGTTTTGCTCTACTCTTTTGTAAATTATACATTTTATTTCTATTCTTTTAGTGGTTTCTCTTAAAATATTCACATACCTATTTTGAAGTCTAAAGTTAATCAATATTTCTAGCATCCATCTAAACAGTAGAAGAATCGTAAATTGCACCAACTCTAATCACCCCTTCCATCCTCCACATTATCATTGCTTTGTGTTTGGTTCCTCCTTGTCTTGAAATCCTCTAAATAAGTTATTTGTTTAACCAGGATTGTTTCGTTTTCCCAGTATGTTTATCAGTCTCTTTGAGTACCATTGCTTGTTATATCATTCCTTCCTTGTGGGTTCAGGTTACTCATTACATTAGCACAACTATTAAAGCTAAGTGCTAATGGACCTTCAGAGACAAAAATCTGTCTCACACTGCTCATGTCAGGACCAAGCGAAGTTATTTTTTTAAAAGTATTTTATAATTTGTAAAACACTGTACAAATATAAGAGATTTGTGGGGGGGGGTTGTTTATTGTTTTTGTTTTGGTTTGGTTTTTTGCACTGAGTATTTTCAGAGGGCAGCTTGGTGAAAGGGAACAAAAGCTACAAAAATGATCACATGAGCTCCTTAGCAAAAGGAAATATTTTTTTTTAATAATACAAAGAATTTTCTAGTAGCATTGTTTATAATTGTGGAATACTGGAAATAACCCAAAGCCTACAAATTGAAGGTGAAGTAAACCTTGACACAACAATTTCACCTAATAGTAGGCAACCATTAAAATAATAAGTAGGAAAACTACATAGATACATGGAAGAAATATTAATAAGCAAAAAAACCCACAAATTGCACACATTCATCAATTACAACTCTGTAAAACTGCCTGTGTGTTAGTAAAGATGGAAAAAGTCCAATCTTTACTAGCATATAGTTAGTAAAGTTTCTGAGCAAAAGGAGTTCTACGCTTATTTTCCTATATGTTATTTATTAAATAAAATTTATTTTAAAGAAATGCGTGGGAATTGAAGGATAAAGGTTAGAATGAGGTCAAGAAGAGAAAAAGATGTTATCATTATGCATTTTCACCATGAAAAATTTAGGGCATCATGCCCAGTTGATTGATTAGAATCAGTTCATGGAAAAGTCATTTGACCTTAAATGACTACATAGAAAAAACCACAGTTATTGGTTTTTAAAAACATGTTGCCAATTTAGAAGCCAGTGATAGAGATAAAGGTTTTAGGGCAAAAGAATGGATGTTACCCACTAATGCAGCTTTTCAACACAATTCAAAGTCCTTTTACCAAATTATTTAATTATCAGGAATTCTTTTTTTTTTTTTTCAGATTTATTTATTTATTCCCCCCCACCCCCATTCTAAACTTCTTTAGAAGGAAGTCACTATGTGCATCCCACAGTTAAGGAAAGGGAGATTGTGCTCTACCTCCTTGAGGGGAAAGTATCTACATAAATTACTTGGAATTCTTCTGCATGAGAGATTAAAATCACTCACTTTTATTTGGAATTTTACATTAATAATGCTTTTTCAAAATATTTTATGGTCCCTACTCTGAGAGTGTTTGAAACCAAATTGGGAAAATCAGGCTCTCAGAGGAAAAGTTATTTAGTTTAAGACTTATGACATTATAAGGAATATAATTTTGAATAGTAAGTATGTATAACTAGACCTCCAATAGGGACCCACAGTTATACTGTACTGTAAATCAGACGCTGGAAAATGGTGGCCTATAAAGTTTTTTAAAATATTAAAATCAGAATATTGTACATAATAATCAGGATTTCTGGCTTCTTTGAAAACTTGAATGATCTGGCACCATAAGCCACAGCAACAACACGGTTAGAGCTGAGTGGCAGCTGCCATCTTTAGATAGGTCATGTCCGCGGTAGCTTGACACCCCCACCACCTTTGTTGTGTTACCCCTTGGTCATTTCACTCATTTTCATAGCCAGTGTGAGCTAAGTATGAGTCCTCTTTAAAAAAAAAAATTAGAGTAGTTGGTGAGTTTTGTCCCGCTAGTATAACTGTATCTCAACTATCCACCTCCTAGATTGCCTGTGCAGCCCTATAACAGAGAGAATTTAAAAGCTCAGAATTTTATGTATTTAAGGTACTAAATAACAAGTCATTTGGCATCTAAGCCCACATTTCCTCACTGAAGCCCAAAGGAGCCAGAGGAGAACGAGGGAGAACTCTCTCATGTGAAATCCTCTGGGGAGAGAAGGCTCCAACCAGAACTCAGTTTCTGTTCTGACAGCACCATTTTAAGAGAACCTCCATCCAAATCTTTTGTGATTCCTATGACACTCCTAATGGATTGGGGAGTGTCAATACTTGTCTTGTAGTCTTAAGGAAAACATCTTTCAAGTGTTCAAGTCAAACATGTCTAACCAAGAGCTCACAACTTCGGCACAAACAAAGCGAGACATGGTACAGAGAGGCTGCCGCTGAAGTCCTACACTGCTTTCATCCTGTCTGTGCAGATCTAGGATTACAGGCGTGAAAGAGGCCTATCTGCTTCTCACACAGAACTGTATCCAGCTTTGGAAAAGGGTTCTAGGTAAAAATCAGTGTTCGGCACAGATATGTGAGATGCTCAAGATAGCCCTAAAGTCAGGCTTCGAGGCTTCCAACATAGAACCACTTTGGGATACTCGGTGAAAGCCTCCACTAAAAACAACGGCTCCTTCCTCTTGGCTCAGGCCAGAGAAGAAGGAATTATGTGGTCTAGAAGGGGACCTCATCCGCTCTCTCCTAGGATTAAAGGCCTGAGTTTAAGGAACTCAAAGGCTGACTCAGCTGACTCCACATGCACATACGTGGACTGCCCAGGGTATGAAAGGACATGCCCACCCTAGCAGGACCTAAAGGAGAGGACAGGCCCATGTATTCTGTGGCTGTGACAGACATTTATTGGTTGACTTCCCAGCATCCATGTCCCTTTTACCACTACCTAGACACCAAATTCCTCAGCTATGCAACCTGGGTGGGATAGAGCCCACCTTCAGCTCCAGGGGCAGCCAGTGAGAATATTGCATATCCCTGGCCACAGTTCAAGGTGAGCATGTGACTGTTGTCACAAGCAGACTGAATTACAGGACTTTTGCTTGAGCAATCAGAAAAGCAGAATTTGCTTTTTCCTGCTGTACATGTACAGAACACATATAGATATAGGAGTTTTGACATCATCTTGGGACCACGGTGGGAAGACTGCCTGAGAACGGAGCTAAGGAAGAATCACTGAGGCAAGAAAGATGTAAAGGAGCCGCCATCCCTGGACTGTTTGGTATTTAACCCAATAAATCCCCTGTTTGGTTTCAACCAGTTTGGGTTAGGTTTTTGGTCACTGGCCCCAGAAAGGATCCTAACTCAGACCCTACTGATCATAACTTGACCTTGATAAGTTTTGATGGGCTCTGGCTCTAATCACCACTTCCTGACAGTATTTTCAATTCCTTTTAAGACAAATGAGTTTGACTTCAACCATGGTAGAATTTAGTGGACATGAAAAAACATTCCCAATATTTTTGTATTTTAACACTAACTCCTATCTATGGGTTTACATCATACTTCTTATTATGCACATCTATTAAGAGGAAATCCAATCTTCTGATTTTAAGAAATGCAAATTTTTCTTTTGTAATAGAAAATGTTTTAAAAGGGGAAAAATAGGGACTTTTATTATTATTAAAAGATAAAAGTAAAATTATATTTTAAGATACAAGGCTTTGGAAACATTTGGTTTCATGATAGGGCATTATTAAGCAGTCTCTATCTGATTGTTAGAAATTATTCATTTCCTCAAAGAGAGAGGATAAATTGGTTGGGGATGCAATCTTGCACTATGCACTTCCTTTGCCAAAGGTAAACGCTGAACATTCAGAGCCATCAGAATGCTTCTGCATTTGTGTTTGCTAGCTCTTGGGGCTAGCTATGTTTGTGCCAATGCCATAAAAAGTCCCATGACTAGACTGGTGCCAGAGACCCTGAAACTGCTCTCAACTTATGAAACTCTGCTGATAGGCGATGGGGTAATTTTCTTTTTGATTTCTACAGTCTTTAATGTGCATAGATAATCACTGGTGGTGGTTCATTTACCATTTATAAAGATCTAATAATTAATAATGAAGTTAGGAGGGTGTTGGTAACAAATAGTTGATAGCAACATCACTGGCAAGCCTTATATTAAAAGTTATGAATGCTAGAGTGTTTTAAAAATGATTATATTTCTTTTCATTTTCAGACACTGAGGATTCATATTCCTGAACATAAAAATGTAAGTTGAATTATGATTCAATAAAGTGATTTCATGAATAAGTAAATTTCATGTTTTAAGCTGTAATGCATTAGTTATCATTGGACCTATTTTATTTTCTCTATTTTGTTTTTATATATGTGGATATGAATGTATATATTTATAAATAATAGGAAAGAATTTTAACAAGTAGAATCAGTTAAACAAATGGATCAGGACTTTTGGTGATTTTATCAGTTCTCTGTCCCGAAAAGCCTTTGTCAGAGATTCTTTCTAAAATAATCCCTCACTGGCTGAGAGGTGCCTCCAAGTCTCTGTTCAACTCTATCTATAGCCTTCCTCACTGTAGTGTCTTTCTGAAAGTATTTGCAGTTTAGGGTTATATTTTTATAATCATGATTAGTAGACATTAAAATATGCACTAAATACCTATATTAAAAGTCATTTCCACATATTTAAATGATTATACTATATAATGGAATTTTATACATTTGGAGTATGTCATGGCATATTAGAATATAAAACACATGATTTAATTTGTCTAAATGGAATAAACTTACCAGCTAGAACTATAAAAGGAATCATGGATGTGAGTTCAATTGGTAACATAGTTGCATTACAGTTCCCTAAGCATTTTGTTCCTGGTGAAGTAGTTATTTTATATCATTTGTAAAACCCCTCGGTAATTATATAAATTTCATCTATTTCTTAAAAATTACATATCAGTATGAGATAATAGTTTCCTACCTGGAAAAAGAACAAGCAAAGAACTCTTTGGAGTAGGTATCTCATGCAAAACACAACAAAACAAAGCCTAATTTTTTGGACAAAATTTTCATACCTTATTTTAATTATTTGCATTATTAAAAATCTTCCTCATTTAGCACCAACTATGCATTGAAGAAATCTTTCAGGGAATAGACACACTGAAGAATCAAACTGTACAAGGAGATGATGTGGGACAACTATTTCAAAACTTGTCTTTACTAAAAGAATACATAGACCGCCAAAAAGTAAGTTAAAGACGTTTAGTGGAAAATATAAGTGTATTTGTCTGGCTGTGCCTTATTTTACAGGAATTGACAGTTTGGTACAATACTTATTATCTGTTCTTTTCACAGAAAAAGTGTGAAGGAGAAAGACGGAGAATAAAGCAATTCATAGACTACCTGCGCGAGTTTCTTGTAGTAATAAACACAGATTGGACAATGCAAAGTTGAGAATAAACTGACTTTCTGTAGCCAAAGATTTGGAGGAGGAAATGGACATTTTATTGCAATGAGAATGAGGGCCAACCAAGGGCAAGGCCTTAATTTTCAGTGTAATTAAACTTCAAAGGCAAAGTAAATTCCAGGGACACTGCTACTTTACCATCTCAAACAGGCAGAAAGCATAAAATATTTAAGATATATATCTGATAACAGAATCATTGAAGTAGTGTCCTATAGTTTGCTCTAGGCAAAATATATACTTTTATCCTATTTAATTTAACAGACTTATTATTTATGAAATGATTCTGAATTTGGTAAATTAATATTTATTTTGTTTTGTGGTATGTTCCAATAAAAGAAAAATAGACAACTCTGGTTCACTTTGCTGCCGGCCTCTGTCTTGCACTTGAAGTTAGCATAGCCCATGTGAGAACGTGCAGAGTTTGGAGGGGGGCTCCGTGTGCATGCCGACTGAGCATTCCCATCATCCGGGTGGCAGAAGTGGCAGGGTCACCAGGTATACGAAGGGTGGAAGTGATCCAGAAGGACTTAGTGGGGCTGTGGGGCTGTGGATGTGGACAGGGGCTGAGCCCGGTGTCCTCTCCAGAGGCAGAGCATAGAAGGGTACAGGGCAAATGGTGGGTGATGAATGAATGAATGAATGAAGAGCCTTCCAGGACTGACCTTAGAATTAAAATGCGTTTCAGCCTCCCCCCACCCTCCCCACCCCTGAAGACGGTGCTAGGAACCTGTAACTAGGCTTGTTCCCAGCCTATGAGAAGAATGTGGCAGACCAATCTCACTGCCAGGTGCGGGAGGCA
Organism: Cabassous unicinctus; assembly: GCA_029593785.1. Classification (NCBI taxonomy): domain Eukaryota; kingdom Metazoa; phylum Chordata; class Mammalia; order Cingulata; family Chlamyphoridae; genus Cabassous; species Cabassous unicinctus. The sequence goes on from JAQZBX010026983.1 coordinate 17,743, forward strand.
TCCAGAAGCCCTCTTTGTGGAGGCCCAGGGCACTGTGGCCTGGGCGAGTTCCCTCTTATCCCACCTGACATTGTGACATAACAGAAAGGGCAGACAGTTATATTCAGGAGGCTAGGTTCTAGAGGGGTCCACCATCCTGTATTCTCCTGGCCAGAGCAGCGCTAGGCGGAACAATATCCCAACCTGCTTGCTTGTGACTATCAGGAGCATAATTGGAAATTCTTCTGCTTGAAAAACTTTCTCAAGGATCCAGAAAATATGTTCTTTAAAATAAACTTTAAAACTGAGAAAGATCTGGAGGAGACACATGGTAACAGTATCAATGACATCGATTCCTTAATTCCTTTATTCAACAAATATTTATTGATTACCTGGTCTGTTGCAGACCCTATGCTGGGTGCGGGAATACAGTCGTGAGCCCGTAGGCCTTTAGAGACCAGTGCCATTACCCTGTGCATCATCTGCATGGATTGCATGTTTCAGAATCAGGCTTGTCTTTTTGTGTGAAGCAATTGCTCCTGCTGTTTCTGGTCATGGGAGAGGTCCAGAGCAGTCAGAGTTCAAACACAAGTACCAGGTGAGAGAGGCAACAGAGTTCCTTCCAGCACATACCGGGCATGGTGTTGAGGACTCTGCAATGGCACAGACCCCCAACATGTGAAAGCATAGAGCCCTAGTGACCTGGAGCTGAACCTGAGAGAGAGGAAGACATGTCTGCGCCATACTGTCAGCTCCAGAAACTGACAGGAAACAGGAACCCCAGCTTACAGAGACTGAATCTCAATTTAATTCAATTCAGCAAATATTTTTTGAGCTCCAATATGTTCCAGGACTGTTCTAGAGGCTGGGATCCATTAGTGAATAAAACGAAATTCCTTGCTCTCCTAGAGCTTGTATTCTCTCTCAAAGGAGCTCATTTTTCCACTTTTTTTCTCACCATCCAATTTAGTTAATGCAGATTTAAGGCTGGAATATCCTACCTAAAGTCCCATTAACGAACCTGCACCAAGCTGTCAGGCCCCCGTGAAGCTGAAAGAGATCAGGTCTGTATGCAGCCAACCAAGATGGAACTGCTTAGATATATTAAGACTTTTAAAGGAGGATTCTTTGCTGGCTCTGCATTCCTGTAGAAACAAAGGCATCCTGAAATCCCTGGCTAGAGGGAGTGGGGTTCCCTGCAAGTCACATCAACTGCCCCCTAACCCAGGCCTGACTGTTATGGGGCTCCAGAACCCAGGATATCAGAAGAGAGGGATTTGGCAGGCTCCAGGTTATAAGGAAGACTCTTGTGAGTCTTGCTTTTCCTCTCAAAAGCTTATCTCAATAATAGAATCTATTTTCATTTTACTTTGGTGGATGTCACTGTAATTGCCCAGTGGAAGCGGCCAATGTGAGCTATTAGGCTAGTTTTTGAAGGGACACAGAGGAAACTTCCCAGTGAACATTTCAAACACAATGCATCCAAAACCAAAGTAACTCTCTTTGTCAGGCATCCTCATCCCCTGAAACCTGCTGCTGTTCCTTGTCCTTCACTCTTTTCTTCCTGTGAGGTTCCTATTTTGGTTAATGCACCACAGCCACCTCCCTGTCACCTTTCTGGATGCTTCCCTGACTTTCAGCCTCTGTGCCCTTCCATCTACCATTCAGCCTCTGAAATACCACTCAGATTTGCCCCTTTTATCCCCACTGCCTTAATTCAGGCTCTCACCTCTTACATCAACTCAGCCATCACCAGCTCCCTACATCATGCATTCCCCATGCCTGTCAAGTCAGGGCTGTTGATAAAATATACATATGTCCTCAGGTCACTGATGGGCATAAAAACCTCCAGCTCACCACCAGCTGAAGTCCAGGCTCCTTCACAGGTTGTACAAGGCCTACCTCCGCTCTCTCCACACCCCTGCCAACCAGAAATACAGGCATCTCCCACTTAACATTTGCCAGAAAACACTAACCAGAGCCTTGTTCCCATTTTTTAGAGCATTACTTCTCAACACAAAATCCTCAACCAATTTCCAAAAATATATAACATAGTAAAATACCCATATATAAATAACAAGCTATCATGTTAGGATATAAAATATTTAAAACAGTACTTCCTGATCGTTAAACAATCAATATGGTTGTTAACAAGCAGTTGCTTTGTCTGTGTAAGATCCTGCACAGCCTCTTCATTACATTCAGAGCCTTTTAAATTTTCTGCATGCTCCACCAATATGCTATAATTTATTTGGAATGAAACTAAAGACTTTCTACACTGACCCCCTTCTATCACTTTGTTAAAAATGTATTTAAGAGCGGATGTGGTTCCAGCCTTTGAGCTCCCACCTCCCACATGGGAGGTCCTGGGTTCAGTTCACCGTGCCTCCTGAAAAAACAAAAACAAACAAGCAAAACAAGTGATAAAACCAACTCAGGGAAGCCGATGTGGCTCAGTAGTTGAGTACCGGCTTCCCACATACAAGGTTCCGGGTTCAATGCCTGGCCCTTGGTACCTTAAAAAACAAACAAACAAACAAACAAAAAAACCATTGAGTTTGGGGACATAAATATATTATTTTTCCTATGTAAATATTGATGAAAAAGCATTGTATTATTGAGGGACACACATATTCCATGAAGACATGTTCTGGATGGAAAACATTAACTGGGGAGATGTTCTGGGGAATGACTATTTTTATTCTTCCCAGAACAGCCCATGAAAGTTCACACTTTCTCATACCTTAGCCCACACTGTGCCCTCTGTCTTATTACATTTGTCCTTTCCCACCCAGTGAGCTTTTAATTGTTCTTTAGATGTATGTATTCATCCCTCTTTCTTGATTCCCATATCAGTTCAAATACTACCTTCTCTTTGATTCTTTCACTAGCTCCGTGGTCTTATTTGTTCCTTCTTAGTGTCCTGCATTACTTTGAGCTCTTGTTTTTGTATGGTTGCATTTTCAGATCCATTTTATACATCTCTATATGTGTAGCAGTCAGAATAGTCCATGTTATGCAGCAATAAAAAATCATCCCAGATTCCCTAAAAGTTTATTTCATCACAGAGAGTCTACTGTGGGTTGGGCAACCCTTCAGAGCAGCTGTCCTCCATATGTTAGCTCAGCATTCCACCTTATGGTACCTTACTTCCACCTTATGGTACCTCCATTTCAACAGCTGCTTCCACGGTTGCCTTGGCAGAGAACAAGAGTCATGCAGAATCACACATCTGTTCTTAAATATTTGCACTCACACTGCAATTGGACAGAACAAGTCACATTGCCATGAATAACTTTAAGGGAGATGGGAAGTACAGTCTCCCATGTGCCCAGAGAAGTGCACCAGAAATATTGGGGTATAGCACTAATATCTGCCACAGTAGATCCTCAACAAATGCTTGCCATGTGCCAGCGCTTCTCAGGAGAAGGGTAGCAAACTACCATTTACTGGCCATGTACTATTGGTTAGGACTTACCTAGATACATTATATCATCATATCAATTAATTCTCATCACAAGCCAATGAGACAAAGAAAGGCCCAGAGGGTTTACATTATTATAAGTGGTATAGCTGGGATTCAAACTCTGGTGTATCTCATACTAAACCTCCCATCATTTCTGAGGAAGTCTTATTTTCTTGTCTTTGAAAACTCAGTGAAGTAAATGAGCTGGCTGGCCAGCATATCCAAGCAAGCTGTTTGTGGTTCTCAGTACAGTTAGTGGTACTTATAACTGTCTGCAAGAGGAAGTAAGGGAGGTGGGGAGCAGAGTGTTCTTCTCTATAAAATTCTATCTTTGCTGCCCGTTTATGAATTCCACTGGGGGTTAGAGGAGGCAGGAGCATTTTTTTTTCTTTTTTTTTTTCTTTTTGGTTTTGACCTTGTCCACTAGTTTACTAGGCTATGAGGTCTGTTTTCTTGGAACCTGCTCTATCCGTGCAGTGGGTAAGAAGATGAGGCTAATCCAGGTCCATAAGACTAGTCCCGGAGAGACAGGGAATTCATTCAATTCACCCACAGTAACTGCACCCATATTTACTTAGCTGTGAGGTCAGTGCTGTGGTTATTTCCAGGACCAGGAAAACTTGCTTTCCTCAAGATTGGACCCTGTCCCTTTCCAAAATAAGTCAGTGAGCACCTTTCATGTTAAATGAGCAGGGCTGTGGCCAGCATACTGACAACTGCTCCCTAATAAATTGGACCACTCATGCTTGGAGAAAGCAATCTTTCTCCAAACACTTTTGCATAAAATCACGGGCAGAAGCATATCCCTCTGACTAGCTCCCTCTGAGCAGAGAAATCAATGCTCAGAGCTTGGAAGTGTACTCATTCCCTCCTTCCTCCCAGTACAAAGCAAGATATGCTCCTATCCCAGCCCAGCCCAGCCTCTTGCAACCATGTACCAGAGAGGTAGCAGCTGAGATGGGAAGAAAGGGCTCGGGCCCCTCTGAAACCTGAACAGACACTGGGATGGCCACTTTCACATGGGGCAAACCTCATCCTTCACCACTATTGCTAACTGCAAAACTTCCTGCAGGGCCTTCACTGAGCAAATTTCCCCATGCCCACCCCAGTCTTGCTGGACTGAGAAACTCCAGCAGGATGATGATACAGAGTGGCAGCAAGGTGTGCACCAAAAGGGATATTTTCTTCTGGCATTTGGGATGATGACAGAGGCCCACTTCCTTGAGGAGCAGCCAGATCACATTTTTGTTTTCTATTTTAGTAGACACACAGAAGATACAAAAACAGCAGTCTGTACTTTTGAAAAACAAAGTGCTGACACATATTTGGAAAACCAACTCAGGAGGCCCAGGTCTTTACTGAGGTCTACTAGGGCCTCTCAGATCGGGCAAATCTGCATGGCACCCTGGTGTATGCCCGACCATGGGGCCAACAGCTTTGCTCTTCTCTGGGCCCTCTTAGGAGGGGTCCAAGCCTTGGATGAAGATTCCTCACTAAGAAGGCTCCCTATTATAGTTGACTTCTGAGCAAGTCCAGGGAAAATGCCAGACAGCTTCCTGATGGGTCTTGCAGTATTTCTACCCTCCAATCCATCATTGGTGCTACTGTTAGAGTGATATTCCTAAGACAGAGCTGAGAATGCCATTTCTCTGCTCAAAAACTTTTCTTGGATCCCCATTACCCATAGTAGCTATGAAGGATAAAATGAAAATGTCCAACAGGTATCTAATCAGAGTTCTAGAAGGAAAGAAAAGATAATGAGGAGGAGGCAGTATTTGAGGAGATAATGGCTGAGAATTTTCCAATATTTATGAAAACACCAATCCATGGATTCAGGACATCTAGTGAATTCCAAGATGGATAAATTTTTTAAAAATCTACACTAATGTATATTAGATGCATTATAGTGAAAATGTAGCATACTAAAGGAAAAAAAAGATCTTTAAGGCAGCCAGAGAGAAAAGATAAATTGCATTAAAAAAAAAAGAAGCTAGATGATTGTGAAATGTTAGCTTCAAAATACTAAGAAAAACCTATTAACCTAGAATTGTTTGATGAGTAAAAAGTTATTTCAAGAATAAGGATGAACTAAAAACATTTCAGACAAACAAAAACAGAGAGTTTATTACCATTAAACCCTCACTAAAAGGACTTTGATAGATTGTATTTCTAGAAGAAGAAAACTCATCTTGGAAGGAAGGTTTGAGATGCAAGAAGAAATGGTGAACAAAGAAAAGAGTAAGCATGTGATTAGTTCTAAATAAGCATTTTCTATATGAAAGAATAATATAAATGTCTAATTTGTGTGGTTTAACAAATTGATAGCACTAAAGTACTTGAGAACAACAGCATTTAAGTTGGGAAGGAATGACTTGAGTTAGATATTTGTTTTGTTCAGGAGATCAGTAAAAATACTGATTAATTTTAAACTTTCTTAGGTTAAATATACATGTTAAGAACTGTAGACCAACTCCTAATATAATTGAAATAGAGTCTTACTTTTAAAACTGGTAGAGGAAACAAAATGGAATGAGAAAAAAATTAAGTAACCCAAAAGAAGTGGAGAAGGGAGAAACAAACAAACAAACAAACAAACAAACAAAAAAACATACAGAAAAAAACAAAACATATAGAAAAAAACTCAGAACAAATGAAAAGCACATAGTAAGATAACATAAATGATCCAATTAAAATATGGACAAAGGATATTAATAGACATTTCTACAAAGAAGATATACAAATGGCCAACACGCCACAAGAAAAGATGCTCAACATCATTAGCAATAAGGGAAATGCAAATTAAAACCATAATGAGATATTTTTTCACATGCATTAGTATGGCCATAATAAAAAAAGACAGACAATAACTAACAAGTGTTGGTAAGGATGTGGAAAAATTGAAACACTCATATGTTGCTGGTGGGAATGTAAAATGGTGCAGCCACTTAGGAAAACAAGTTGGGCAGTTCCACAAACTGTTAAACATAGAGTTACCATATGACCCAGCAAGTCCACTTCTAATATATACCAAGAAAACTGGAAACATACTCACACAAAAACTTGTACAATAATGTTCATGGCAGCTTTATTTATAATAACCCAAAGTGCTAAACAACCTAAATATTCATCAACTGATGAATGGATAAGTAAAATGTGGTACATCCATAAATGGAATATTACTCAGCCATAAAAAGGAATTGAGTACTGGGATATGCTACAACATAGATGAACCTTGAAAATATTATGCTAAGTGAAAGAAGCTGAACACAAAAGGCCACATATAGTATGATTCCATTTATATAAAATGTTTAGAATGGCAAATCTATAGAAGCAGAAAGCAATTTAGTGTTGTCAGGAGCAGAGGGAGAGTGGTCAATGGAGAGTGACTGCTAATTGGTGTGAGGACAGGGTGATAGTTGCACAACCTTGTGAATATACTAAAAACAAATGAATTGGAAGCTTTAAAATGGTGGATTTTTTTGTATGTACATTATATCTCAATAAAAAAAGATCATATACATGAATCTATTATATTAATCACCACAATAAATTTGTGAAAGGATTAAACTTTATTGTTAAAAGATGAAGATTTTAAGAAAGAGTGAAAAATTCTATGTATGCTCTTTGCAATACACACACCTGAAAAAAGGGTGCAGGATAGATAAAAATAAACAGAATGAAAAATAGACACTAAGACAATACTAGCAAAAACCAATGGTATAGCCATACTATATAGACAAAATAAACTTGGCCCAAAGCATAATAGGGTTATAGATAGGTATACCTAGGTTCAATTCACCAGAAAAATATAACATTTTAAAATAACGTATTAAAGAATCATAGTGGACCCTTACCTCACACCATATACAAAAAAAAAAAATTAACTTAAAATGGAATAACAACCTAAGTATAAGAGCCAACCCTTTAAAACTCAGAAACAACAGGGAATATCTTCAGGACCTTATATTAGGCAATGGATTCTTAGACTTTACACCCAAAGCACAAGCAAAAAAAAAAAAAAAGAGAGAGAGAAATAGATAAATAGGACCTCAGCAAAAAATTAAAAATGTTTGTGTGTCAAATGACTTTATCAAGAAAATGAAAAGATAACCTACAGAAAGGGAGAAAATATTTGGAGCCCATATATCTGATAAGGGTTTAATATCCAGAATATATAAAGAAGTCCTGCAACTCAACAACAAAAAGACAAACAACCCAATTTTAAAAAATGGGCAAAAGACTTGAATAGACATTTCTCCAAAGAAATATACAAATGACCAATAAGCACATGAAAAGACACTCAGCATCATTAGCTATTAGGGAAATGGAAATCAAAACCACAATGAGATACTACTTCATATCCATTAGAATGGCTATTATTTTTATTTTTATTTATATTTTTATTTATTTTTTTTTTTTAAGATTTATTTATTTTATTTATTTATCCCCCCCTTGCTGCTTGTGTTGCTGTGTCCATTCGCTGCGTGTCTTCTCTGTGTCTGCTTATCTCCCCCTTGCTGTGAGGTCCCGCTGCATCAGCCCACGGCGCCGCGAGAGCCTCACAAGGAGGCCCTGGGAAGCGAACCCGGGGCCTCTCATATGGTAAACGGGTGCTCTATCCATTGAGCCACAACCGCTTCCTGCCGTGAGGTTGCTGCATCAGCCCACCGCGCCGCTCAGGCCGGCGTGCCCTTACAAGGAGGCCTCGGGAAGCGAACCCGGGGCCTCCCATATGGTAAACGGGGGCTCTATCCACTGAGCCACACCCGCTTCCCATAATGGCTATTATTTTTAAAAATGAAAAATAAGTGCCAGTGAGCATGTGGAGAAATAGAAACCCTACCACACTGTAGGTGGAAATGTAAAATAGTGTGGCCACAGTGGAAAATTGCTAGGGGGTTTCTCAAAAATCTAAACATAGAACAACTATATGACCCAGCAATCCCACTTCTGGGTATACACCCAAAAGAATTGAAAACAGAGGCTCACATCAACAGATGAATGGATAAACAAAATGTATACACATACAGTAGAATATTATTCAGGTGAAAAAATGATTGAATTTCTGATGCATGCGACAACATGGATGAACTTTGAAGACATCATGTTGAGTGAAATAAGTCAGACAAAAAGGGACAGATATTGTATGATTCCATTTATCTGAAATAACTAGAGTATGCAAATTCATAGGCAGTACAGGGTACCAAGAGCAAGGAGCAGGGGAAATGGGGAGTTAATGTATAATGGGTGCAGGGTTTCTGTTTGGGGTGATGGAAAGTTCTGTTAATGAATGGTGGAGAGGTTAACACAACATTGTGAACGTGATTAATCCCACTGGATTGTATGCTCAAGAGTGATTGAGATGGGAAATTTTATGTTGTATACATGTTTCTACAATTGAAGAAAGGACTAGATTTAATAATGTAGGAGAAAATGCTCAAAAGGACATTATTGAGACAATTGAAAAAGATGGATTATGGACTGTATGCTTTATATCAATGTTAAATTTCTTGTACTTAAGGTGGTTACATAAGTGAATATCCTTGTTCTTAGGAAACATATATGGAGTATTAAGTGTTCCAAGGGACATGATGTATGTTCACTCTCGAATGTTTAGAAAATATATAGATAGATAAAAAGATGATAAAAGATGACTGAGAGATGATAATAGCTGATATAGATATAGATAGATTGATAGAAAGAATGATATAATAAATGTGACAAAGTGTTAAAAGTTGGTAAATCTGGGTATCTGAGTAGGAGGTATTATGGAGTTCTCTATATTGTTTTTGCATTTTTTTTCAACTTTTGAAATTATTTCAAAATAACAAGTTTAAAAAATAATATATGTATCTAATAACATACCTTCAAAAAGAAAAAGTAAAGTTTGCCAAACCTGCAAAGAGAAATTGACAGATCCACCATGATAGTAATGATAGTAAGAGATTTTAACATACCTTTCACAGTAATCATAAATCAAGCACACACAAAAATCAGTAAGCATATAGAACATTTGAAGAGCACAAATATCAAGGAAGGTCCATACACAGTTGCAACAAACAATTGGAGAACATATATTGTTTTCAATAACACACGGACATTAACAAAACTTGATCACCATACTAGGTCCTAAAGCAAATCTCAACACAAATTAGAAATTAAACGTGAAACTTTAACTTAAAAATTCCTACAAATTTGGAAATTTAAAGGCCATTCTAAATAACATGGACCAAAATATGGAATCATAATGGGAATTAGAAAAGTTTTGGAAATGAAGGATAAAATACATTAAAACACAAATAATACAAATTAAAATTTATAGTTAAGCAGTACTCAGAGGGACAATTATAGTCTTAAGTTCTTATACTAGAAAAGAAGAAAAACTAAAAATTAAGCATCACACATAGAAAGCTGGAAAAATAACAACAGAATAAACCCAGAGAAGGCAAAAAAAGGAAATATTAAAGGGAAGAGAATGTAAATTAGTGCCATAGGAACAAATTGTCAAAAGAGGGAATAAATAAAGCTCAAATCAGTAAGATTGGTTGAGATACAGAGAAATATTAGAAGGAAAATGAGGATTTAACTATGGATGCAACAGAGATTTTAAAAGATAGATTATAAATAACTTTGTGACAATACATTTGAAAACTGTGTCAAATTGAGCAAATTCTTAGAAAAATATTATATTAGCCGAGGTCCTCCAAAAACTATGGCTTGAAGGAAGGATTAAAATGCAGGCATTTTATTTAGGAAGTACAAGTACAAATTAACAAGAAGAGTTCATTTATCTGGCCAGATTCTGCCCACCTTCCATTCCTCATTTGACAAGGTAAAGCTAATTCCCCTACACTTCCTGGTTTTGTCATTGGCCCTTGGGCAATTTCTCAGGAAGACAGATCCCCTGCCTTGAAGTGTTGTATTTTAGCTAAGTCTGTAAGTGGGGGGCGAGGGGGGGCAGGGAGTTGACTTGGTGCAGGTGAGTCATTAACCAGGAGACCAACAGAAGGAGGCATAATTGGCTCTGAAAAAGTATGCAAGATTTGTGTCCAATACAGATTACATCTTGCTTGACCCAGATTCACTCCCATAGTCACAAGATGGGGGGCTCCATTTTCTGTGAAAAAGATACCCTCTCTCTTTCTCCAAGAGGAAGGGAAATAAGAAGAGTCCATCCCAGAGTTCCTTCAAGATGGTGGTGAGCTGTGATCTCCTGGAAGATTAAGGCAAGAGAGTTAGTGAAACAAGCTGTAGTATCTGCCGCTATAGCTGATACTGAGCAAATTTGGGTTCATTTCTTCCCACTGTACCTTAAAGACCCATTCCTGAGATACTGGAGTTTCAAAGAGAGAAAGAGTTTATCTGTTTGTGCAAGCAAAGGAGCACAGTGGCCTAATGGCCCAAAACTGCATCCTGGAACTGCATTAATTTT
>JAQZBX010026984.1:0-28637 GCA_029593785.1 Cabassous unicinctus
TTCTCTCTCTCTCTCTCTCTCTCTCTCTCTCTCTCTCTCTCTCTCTCTCTCTCTCTCTCTCTCCCTTTTTAAGGAGGTATCAGGGAATGAACCTGGGACTTCGTACATGGGAAGCAGGCACTCAACCACTGAGCAACACCCACTCCCCAAAGCTGGACTTTTAACCCAAGTCTATCTGGCCCCAAAGCATAGATTATGCACTTGAGTAGAGAAGAAGTTGGTCACTTACTGGAAAAACAACAAGACACTGTCAAGATCAGGCACATGCTGAGAATTGGGAATATCCAATTGCTTGCAGGTTGACCTGGCTTGTATGGGAACATTGACAGGAAGGAGAGACAGTCAGAGGCATCTGAGCACAAAGCACCATCGGCACTTTGATCTCTGGGCCCATCATTGCCCCACACCACATGGGGTGAAACTAATGTCCCTTGCCACAAAGAAATCCAGAAATAGCTACAGGAGACCGAAAGAACAAATCATCCCTAACTCACATCTCTATCTCCAGAAGTCAACTGCAAATAAATCACTGTTGCATTTTATTGCGTTTTACTAATTTCTAACTTAATGCAGAAATCAAAAGTCTCTGTGTAGCCCCTACAGGCTATGGCTGGGTGATTTTAATGAGCTCTGGGTGAACGGTTCAATTATATCACTTTGTGGCTTATGCTGCTCCTGCAATCCTTACCTTGGTCAAAGGCATATGATCCCATTTAAGGACATGGCCAATAACGCATTAATTCAATATCTACTGTGGACTAAGTAGTTTGCTAAGAAATCAGCATCCAGGTATACGGCTCCTGTGTTCAGAGTATTCCCAACTTAGCAGAGAAGCATACAAGTAAAAGACCATTTAGTTGTGGTGTAAAGGTTAAGAGTATTGACCAAGAGACGGGCTTTAATCAGTTTGAATCCTAACTCTTGCAGTTATTAGATGTGTGAACTTGGGCAAATTACCTCTCTTCTCAATGCCTCGATTTTCTCATCTGTAAAGTAGGAAACTGCCACCTATGGTTGTTAAAAGGTTTAAATGAGTTAATATGCTTGAGGTTAGCTAGTGTAGCTATTATTATGACCGTCTGATGAACATATAAAATTAAAGCAGTAAAACACATCAGAATGGTTGATTGTGTCACCATAGACTTTCCACTGGAGGTGATAATTGAGTTGAGCATTGAAGACTGGGCAGGCAGTCTATGTTGAGGAAGGCTTTTAGGTAGGAGGTGGCATGTACATAGAATCTGTGAAAGACCTGGTTGCAACATTAGAGAAACTGCAAAGAGTCCCATATGGCTGGAGAATAAGTACCTGAGGGAGGTAATAAGACAAGGCTGCAAAGAAAGGCAGGAGCCAGTTCAGGAAGAGCCTATAAGTCAGGACTCAGGGTTCAGCCTCATTCCTGGAGGCAGCGGGGAACCATTGACCAACTTTAAGCAAGACAGTGATAGGGAGATGCCAGGAGATTGGTGTTGAATCAACATACCCTGTGAGCCATGTGAGGCAGGAGCATTCCATGAAGAGGGCACAAATGTGTGCTGATTCACAAGGAATTTCTCTTATGAGTCCTGTTGGTATGTGCAGACACTAAAAATCAGAAATATTTAGAGTACAAATGAGAAAAGCAAAACCCTCTGTGTCCTGTTAGCCACCTCAGTTTCCACCCTCTCTCCCAGCCTTATGTAAACTGATGGCAGATGGGCACTTCCGCCCATGGCTGCCCTCATGGTCCCATGAGGGGCAGAGTGCTAAGTTCAGTGCAATGGATTTCATAAGGAAGTAAAAGGCCAGGACTTTGTCTTGATGATGTTATATGCTGAGTGTGCATAGAAACATATGTGAAAACTGGTGCTTAAGAAAGCTCCACATTGGGAAACGGATGTGGCTCAAGTGACTGGGTTCCCGTCTACCATACCGGAGGCCCCGGGTTCGATTTCCAGGGCCTCCTGGTGAAGGAAAGCTGGCCCACGCCGCGGAGAGCTGGCGTCACAAGATGACGCAACAAAAGAGAGACGACACGGAAAGACATGGAAAGAATACACAGCGAATGGACAGCGAGCCCAAAAAAAAACAACAGGGGGGTGGGGGGAGAGAGAAAACAACGGGAAAAAGAAAGCTCCACATTAACAGCAATAGCTCTTCAAAGTACTGTTAGTAGACACCAGCATTAAAATCACCCCGAATGATTGTTTAAAATGCAGTTGCCTGCGCTCCACCCAAAAATTTCTGAATCAGAATATGCATTTCTAACAAGCATTTCAGCTAACCAGCATCACAATGAAATTAAAGAATAACCTGTCTATACTATTCCTTGCTTTAAATAATGGGGTTGGGGATGGCATGGGGGAAAGAGATGTAAGTATTATCAAATAAGCACAGTAGTAGAGGTATGCCACAAGGGAGGCTGGGAGCACAGTAATAGAAAACCTCAACATATCAGGAAGGCTTCACAAAGGAAGCTACTTCTGAGCACATGCTGAGGGAGGGGACTAGGGGACGATGTTCCTCAACCAAGGGGTCAAAAGGAGGAAGGGAATTGCCAGCAGAGGGACTCGCAGAGAACCAGGCTGAGCTGCGTGCTTCCGAGAGGCACTAGTTCCTGCCTTTCCTACAGGGTCTGCCGCCACCCAACCTTCTTCATAAAACTTATATGGTCTGACCAAAATAATCTTATCACACCTCAAGCTCAAGCACATTTACATTTGAATAGGAATACTATTGCTTCAATCATGTAACATGAGAATTAACCCAAATAATTTCGTTTGAAATCAAATGGCATCTTCATTCACTTTGCCCTGATAAAGAAGAATACTACATTTTCTTCACAAAAAGACACTTCTGTATAAATTACCAAAGAGAAAAAACATTATATTGTGATTAGGTTAACTTGATTTCCTCCCTCCTCCCTCTGGCACCTCCTTTTCAAATAGATCACTTTATAAAAGGTAGCAGTTAATCAAAACAAAATATGTTGGTGTATCTTACAGCCAAATGAAATGGATTGGCAAGGCACAATGACACGAGCCAACCTCAAATTGATAAATTTGTCCAGTAAACAACGTAGCCTGAGCAGCTTGGTTGATCATTCTAGATGTTAATGGTATTAGGCGCCTTTGCTCTTGAGATATTTATGACTGATGGTGCGATGGTGTAAATTTAAATTTACAACATTCATTAATTTCAGCTTTTTTCATAAGGAAAATAATTCAAAAGAAACTTCAATATTTTCCAAGAGCAATGAATGTAGCAAAAACAGTGTGCTACCGAGTACAGAAGGCGCCTTAGTCAGATTCAGTTCTGCCAAACCCAAGCCCTCGAAAGACTTCCTCTGGGTCATTTCTGGATTGCATTCAGATTTCCAAAGACTTAAAAGAAAAAAGAAATTTCTATTTCTCAGTTTAACTTTGTGTCAGAATATGATTTGTCCCATTGTGGTTGTGATTAATAATATATAAAGGCTACATTTATGCCCCATCTAAAGGAGGTCATGGGACAAAAGTGATTTTTCCCTTAAAACCATGATTGACTCAAGACTATCTTAATGCTCACATTTTACCACAGGGAAAAGAAAGCTAATTGATAGCTATTTAGAGCCACCCAAAATCCCTTTTAAAATAGCCTCCTTAGACAATGAAGAGTTATAGTGTGTAAGATGAGGAAGATCATAGAAAATAATTTATTAGTTCCGATTTCCATACTGGTTGCTGAGCCAACAGACTACTGGCGCTAATTGTTTACTTAAACTAAGTCACTGAAACTCAGTCAAAATGTTTTCCATGGTTTGAGATTGGCTTCGGTCTTTTACTTCCCAAAATTCATATGCACTAAGGTTCCACAGGATATCCATTCTATTTGTTCCCCTTTTCTCTAAGAAAGATTTTAATGTTGTGTGAAGTCAGGGGTTTTATTGTATTTTTGTTCTGTCCTACATAATCCTGTCTTTATCCATATTTATGGATGTTGAAATAGCTACATTTATAACCATGCTTATCTATAAGCTCATTGACTTGGGCATTCAGAAGAAGGTTAATGAACTGCAGTTTTTGTTACCAAATACTTAAACAGTAAGTAATGTACTAAAATAAGTATACACAATTGCCAAAATTAATATGTGCATAGCAAATGAGATAATCAGACTTGGGTCATCTTGACATGATATGAGGAAGAGATCTCAGCCTGTGATGACCAATTAACCAATGAATTCTCCTATACTCTACAGTCAGGAATATCTAACTAACCCAGAGGTGACACACATATCTACAGAATCATAGTGACATGAGAAATCAGTCACCAATTGCTTGATTAACAATAACAGTAAAATTCTTAGATGATATGCCTGCAACTGCATGTCTTCTAAAGAAAGCTAGGGGAAACATTGACAGAGTGAGCCATGTAAGAGAGTGCTTGGTCAGGCATTCTTCATGGCTCTCAAGAGAGATCACTGAGCTCAGCTCTGGGACATTCAGAACTGCATGGCTAACTTATTCTTGAATTTGGGCCAATATATGTGAGGGAACTGCACCTGTTTCTATTTTGCAAGAAAATCTTTGAAATCTAGGAAAAAACAAAGGAAAATAACTGGGAGGGACCAGAGCTGCCTAAATGGACCAGATTTGACATCAGGACCATGGTTGGAATAGACTGTGAATTCTAGGCAAAAGAGACTGTTCTGGTCATCTACTGCTGCATCCTAAACCAACCTAAAGAGTTTTTTTTTTATTATCTCCCACAGTTCAATGGATTGGGGTGGTTCTCACCTGGGGACTCGGATGCAATTGAATTCAAATGTCAACTGGGACTACAGTCATCTGAAGGCTTGACTGGATTAGACATCAAGGATGGCTCACTCACGTGGCTGGCAGTGTATGCTAGCTGTGGGCTGGGAGCTCAAATGCAACTGTCAACTGGGGTGCCTTACACATGTCTCTCCTTGTAGCTTAGGTTTCTTGTAGGGTGGTGGCCGGAATTTGAGAGGGAGTAGTCCAAGAAAGAGCATTCCATGAGATCTAGGTGAAAAACTGCCAGACACCTTAGGACCTAGCATCAAAAGACCCAGATCATCATGTTCTGCCTCATTATATTGGTCAAGCAAGTCACTAAGGCCAGCCTAGGTTCAAGGAGAGGGAAATAAGACTCTACCTCTTGATATGAGAAGCAGCATGTGTGTATAGAATGGAAAGGAATTGATAGCACCCATCTTTTCAGATGCCCACAGAGGTACCGCTACTGTTTTGATCATGTTAAAAAAACATTTAGTTGATTCTTGATGATGGGTGTGGACTCCATGCAAATAAATTCCATCACCAATATTGATAACAAAGGGAATATATAAATGAGATCATGTCACTCTTCCATTTAAAACTAACCAGTGCTAACACTTATTCACTGTTGGTGGAAATGTAGAATGGTACAGCCACTGTGGAGGACTGTTTGGCAGTTCCTAAGGAAGTTGTATATAGACTTACCATGTAACCCAGCAATACCATTACTAGATATATACCCAGAAGAACTGAGAGCAGAGACATGAACAGACATCTGCACACCGATGTTCATAGCAGTGTTATTCACAATTTCCCAAAGTTGGAAACAACCCAGGTGTCCATCAACTCATGAGTGGATAAACAAATTGTGGTGTATACACACGATGGAATATTATACAGCCGTAAGAAGAAATGAAGTCATGAAGCATATGACAACATGGATGAACCTAGAGGACATTATGTTGAGTGAAGCAAGCCAGACACAAAAGGACAAATGCTGTATGATTGCACTATTATGAACTAAATATATTGTACAAACTCATGGAGTTAATAATTAGAATATGGGTCACCAAAAAATAGAAAAAGGGTAGAGAATGAAAAGCTGAGGGTTAATCTGTGCAGAATTGATAAAAAGTTTGTTTGTAAATCTTTGGAAATGAATAGAAATGGTGAAAGCATATCACTAGTAATGCTATTGTATGGGTATGACAGTGGTTAAAAGGGAAAGTCTAAGGTCATGTATATTACTAGAAGGAAAGCTAAAAGCTGTAACATGGGATTATATAAGATAGTAAGCCCTCATGTAAAACATGAATATGGGGGATATTGCATATATAAGCCTCTTTTTACAAAATATAAATACAAATAAACTAGAGAGAAGGAAAAAGAATAGCAGCTACGTATGGCAGGTGAGACATAGAGAGATTGAGAGGTGATGTGTTTTGTTTTTTGTTTTTTCTTTATTATTATTATTGGAATAATGAAAGTGCTCTGGGAATGATTGGGGTGATGAATGTACAAATATGTGATTATACCAAATACCATTGATTCTGCTCTTTGGATGGATTTATGCTTTATTAATATGTAACAATAAAATTGATTTGTTGAAAGAAAAAAACTAACCAGTGCTTCCATTATATTGAGAATAAAATTCAAACTCCATACCAAGTCCCACAAATCCCCAATGGCTCCTTGCATTCTTATTTTTCTGACCTCATTTCCTTCTACTCTTTTCCTTGCTCATTTTGTTCTAGTAGTGCTGGCCTTGTTGTTTTACTTCCAAGAACCCAAGTTCATTCCTACTTTATGGACTTGTCAACTTCTGCAGTCTGTTCCTGGAAAATTCTACCCCTGATTTTCCTATGTCTTGTTCCTTCACTTCATTCAGATTTCTGCACAAACATCTCTTCAGGGAAAGTGCCCATCCTCTTTAACTTATTACCCATCATGCCCCACTCACTCGCCATCATATCATCACTATCTGAAACTACCTTGTGCATCTATTTATTTAGCTTAGGTGTCAGTCTTCCCCCACCAATCATAAGTCCCATTATAAGACCTTATCTGTCTTGTTTACTGTTGTGTCTCCAGAACCAGTAACAGTGTCTAGCACATAGTGGCACTCATTACCTCTTTGTTGAATAGGTAATGAAGGTGCACCATGCCCAAGTTTTCTTTTTTATTGTTATGCTTAGAAACAACCTAAATATCCTTAAAATGTGTTGACCCTTATGTGTAATTCATTTAACTTTGAATCCTACTTAAGAATATCCATACAAGATATAATCTAGAAGGAATCATACTTTCAAACTTACCTTTGCACCTTTATTCTATTGGTTATGTGGATCCTTATTGCTGCCAAACTTGGCAAGGGGCCTTTCTAGCAGACTGTGGCTTTCTTTGTTTCTGCTCTGTTACTTAAAAAGGAAAACACAAAATGAAACAAAACATTTTTTCTGCCCTTCTCTTTTTCCAGTTCATTGTGGTCTTCAGAAAACTAAGGACGAAGGGGTTGAAGAGAGAAGACAGGATGATAGCATTCACTACTTTTCAAAATTAATCTTTTTTTCCTATTCATTTTCTGGATGCCACATTCCTCTCCCTGTTTTTCATTTGATATCTGTTGCCTTAAAATCTGTATCACAGCCGCATTGGACTACTTACAGTTCCCTTAGATAGCTAGATTCTTTTCCTATTTTATGCATTTTTGGAATGCTGTTTCCTCCCTTTCACTCCCAGTAAGCTCCTTTCAGCTCTGAACACTTATTTCATATTATCCTTCTTTTGGAAAGACTTACTCTAACCATCATCACCTCCTTCAATTCCCAAACCCTTTCTGGATTAGGTCTTATATTGTTAATGACAGTACGGTGACATGAGTTCTGTCCTCTCATTGAACCATGAGTTCCTTAGAGGCATCTCCCTCATTTCTAGAATCCTAGTGCTCAGTCCAGGGCCTGGCATTTAACACACACTCAGCAAGCACTTGCTGAATTGGATAAAATTAAATTGAAGCAAAGGCAAAAGGAAGAAAACAGAAAGGACCTGAGACAGTGGTAGATAATAGCAAGAGGCAAAGAACAAACTGATCACTTTCTTTAACACACACCTAATTTTTATTAATTCAGGCCCAATTATATTTGCTTTTCTAGAAATGTTACCACTGTCTAGCATGTTAAGAAAAGAAATAGAAAATAAAGTTATTTAGAGGGCAGGCATGAAATCAAGCATTTTCTACACTCCTTTTTTTGGCCACACCCATTATCCTCCTCCTGTTTATTTGCATTTTTCTTGCTCAGTCTGTGGGATGCAGGTGCAGAAACTGCAGCCAAGCAGACACCAGGTGCATTCTATAGAATTCTGTTATCTCTGACAAAGGGGCTTTCCATCATGTGTTTTTGTTTTCTTGTTGTTGTTGTTTTGTTTTTGTTCCATCATGTGTTTTTATAATTATAAAATCTATCCTCTTTATATCTACTTAGATAAATCTGCAGTTATGAAATCATATAGTGTGTGTGGGCAATCTTTCATAGACATGTAGAAATCAGATGTGATATTCATCTCCAAAATTCATGGGGCTAATTTGTTGGCAAGAATGTTTGTACTTTAAAGGGAACACATTCAAACTACATTTCAAGAAATTAAGTTTATAAATAAAACAGTTCTAAAACATTGTTAACAGAGTGCTTTTTCACTCTTTTAAAGAGAATGAAAATAGAAGACTACTAGCAAGCTAGTTAAGTCTTACTTTGTTTACCACATACAGAGAGCAATTTAAAATTGCACCTAAACAACCTTCAGTTCAGCACAGTCATTCATCACCCTGTTAACTACCCTGTTATGAGTCCCCTTTGAAAAGCCCCATAATTGAAACTTTCCAGGTGGGAGAGATGAAGCCAGTTGAAATAACAGGTTTAGATCAAGCAGAATGTTTGCAACAGTTGCAAGGACTACCAGATATTTACAACATTTATTGCTCAATAACAGTAGAATAAGCTTTTCTGAAAAGAATGAAAGATTTGGGTCACTTGGTGGGAGGAGCTGGTAGATTATTTAAATGAACTGAAAAACAAGAAAAATGAAACTGTAGTAGAAGGAAATAATGAGTTAGTGGTAGCTTAGGAAATCAGGGATTGTGCTTTCTCATCTAATATTTCCTATTAAGAAAAGTTGCAGTTTTAAGAAATACTTCTCAGTTCTCTGCATGTGTTTTCTAGCTGAATAGATGACGCTAGTGTCAAAGTTTTCAAATACTGTAGTGATAGAGGTTTTAATGTATACCACAGAAGTGTCAGATTTAATCTGGCACTAATCCTTTCACTTCCAGAAAGAGCACAAATACCGTCCCCCCATCCCCTGGAAATGCCCACCCTTTCCGTCAATGGATGTCTATTAGCGGCCAAAAGAGATGTACCACATTTACCAGCTCTTCAGCTATATTGCTTACTTTGTATTCTAATACCAAGTCCCACAAAATTCAAGCTGTAGCAAGTGACTTTGCACAATGGGTCATTCACACAGCTTTGTCCCTTTGAGTTTTCGGGAAGTAGGAGTAAAGCCAGTAGAGCATATCCAGGCTTGGTGCCAATCCTCAAGTCACTCTCTTTGGCTAATGCTCATCATTTATGGAAGCCAATTCTCAGATCAGCCAGACCAAGAGCACTTCTGATAGATTTCCCCATGTCAAAGCTTTTTTCCCATACTTAACGCCCATGAGAAATATATTCTTTTTTCCTAAACTCCCCAGCATTTTATGCAAGCTGCAGTTTTTGTCATTTATCATAACTTACATCATATTTTACTTATTAATAGATGTCCCCCATTTCCTCTCCTAAACTACAAGCTCCCAGACAACAAGGCAAGCTTTTTAAAGTTATCTAGCAAATGGAGAATACAATGCACAGTGGAGGTACTCCATATTCTTTTAAAGAGCACATCAATGGATAGATAATTTTAGACGACCATGGCATGACTTGAAATTTAGTTGTAGGGGATCAAAACATAATCAACTCAGGTCTGAAGTTATTTTGAGAAGATTATGAATTTGGATATGAGTATTTTACCAGGCTTATTTAAGAAAAAAAAATCAGAAATTGTGTGAAGAGATATCACACATGATTGGCTGCAGTGAAAATGAATTTGCCAAATCTGTGCTCATGAGGAAAGAACAGTGAGATTGATTAGCCATGTCTGCCATGGATACAAGGAAGATTAGAGACACACATTACATGCCTTTGACATTTCTGATCAGGTCCATATACCTTATTTTAAAGATAATGATATAGAGACCACAGATGTAGAATCATCTTCTCCAAGTCACAGAGCAGCAGCCAGTTATTAAGGCTCCGACCAAGAGCTGAGTTCTCGATACCCTAGGAAGGGCTCAAGGTGGGGATAGGTTCTAATGAAGAAGATCCTAAAGGAGGAAGAAAAAAAAAATCCTCATCCAACTCAGGAGTGATCAAACCTCCAACCCTGAGCCCCCAGGACACCCAGAAATTCTATGGGATCATCTATACCGTGGTTACCAAAGATCAGGGAGTGGGTGGGGATGGGATGAAAGTACTGGAGTAGAAGAGCAGGACCTACCCTTAACAAACCTGAGGCTCCTAACACCAACGAAGACTTCATTCAAGGCACAGGAGTCAAAAGGGAAGATCTCAGCAGCTCCTCCAAATACTGGTATGTCTCCGTGGCCAGTTTTTAGAGAAGCACCAAGAAGTGTTGTGAGCTCTCCCTGGTTCTGCCATCACAAAAACCCTAGCATCCAATTCCATGTATTTTGCTATTTGAGTTCTAACCTGTTTGTAGGCCTAGTTTCTTAAAAGCAAGACAAAATAAAAATTTATTTTTAAACATTTTATCATGGAAAATTTCATACATCATACCAAAAGTGAGGAGAATAGTATGATGAAATCCTTTGTACCCATCCCCCAGTAAAAGATTTTTCTCAATGCCTGCACTTGATCATACTTAATTGTACCTCCCATTCATCTTACCATTTTGCCCTACAAAACCAATCCACCAGCCTAGCTAGCAATTTAGTCTGATCCATACCTGTCTTCCTTACCACGACTCTCCCAAGTCTTATACCCAACATCAACCCCAGCCCAACAAGACAGAGCGCCCAGTCTGTCCATTCATTCATTCTTTTTTATCTTTCATTCATCAAACTCTTATTTATCACCTATTAGGTATTCAGGTACTGTGTTGGGCATTAGAGGTATAATGATTGATAAATCTCAGCTGCTTTCCTGAAGGAAATCATGTATGATCTAGTAGACATATGCTCCAAAAATTACAGGGTCTTAGGAAAGAGAATATAAACCCTTTACAGCATGATGAAGATTGAAAAAATAGTAGCAAAGGCAGGATGAAACTCTAAATCACAGTGCATTACAGCTCCATGATATCAGTTATCAACTGGGCAGCATGTGATAACTTTTGATTAGACATCTATTATTTATTAGCCTAATATGCAATTGAGCCAATATTTTGGATGGATTGTTATCCCATTCATGTGACTACACATGAATGCACAACTCCAAAGGAGGTCAGATAATGAACCTTGACTAAAATGGGGTTGTTGTGTATGTATTTAGGAGTTGGGGCTTCATGCTACTTCTAAATTATAAAGCTGTGAGAGTGATATTGCAGGGTAGTGGAAAAACTATCTAATGAACCACTGAGAGACTTTGGTTCTAGTCTTGCCTCTACTAGTATTTACATGGTTACCGTGGACAAGTAATTACCTTTCCCTGGACTGTAGTTTTTTCCAATGTAAAATAAGTGAATTGGATTTACTAATCTCTAATATTTACAGCACATTGTATGGCTAAGCTTTTCTCTGGCCTTATCTTAAGGCAGAGTAAATGACTGCCATCACCCAGGGCTAGGATTGTCTGTGTGTCATGATCACTCTGCTGGACTCCACTTGCTGGGAGCTGTCACTGAAACATTTTATGGAGACCTTCCCCAAAGCAGGGCCGTGTAATTCTTCTTAACCGTACCATGCATCACGACTGTCAAAAGGCTCTCTCAGGCATCATCTCTTTCCACTTACACAGCTAGCTGAAGCAGGTATTAGTGTTCTCATATTTTTAAATGAGAAAACTGAGGCTAAGACACCTACCCAATATAATCTGAAAGGCAACTGTCTTTTCCACTGCTTCCATATCTCTATGTATAAGCTACTTTTCTAAAATAGATGCCACACCCAACTACCTTTGCTTTCTTTTCTATTTTTATTTAAATATTTGTTATATCTGATGTTAGAGTAAGGTGGGTTAGTTATGAATCAATATAGATGCATTTCATGCTATGATGAAGACACATGCTTGAACAATTGCTCGTCAATATAGTTTTTTAAAAATAAAATTTTAAATATGCTGAGGGCCTATTCAATGGAAAAAAAAAACATTTATATAGTGAATAATTGTACCTTGCGACACCCCCAGCCCCGTGATTTTTTCTGGAAACTTAAACTTTCCACTATAATGGTCTTGACTTGGAAACACAGTTTAGCTGCATTCTATTGGGGCCTGCATGGACTTTGTGATGAGAACATCTCTTTTTCAGTCACATCCTGCTGAATTTGGGGCTTCAGAGCCTTAGGCCACCTTGCTTTGTTTCATGTATCCTTCCTGATGCAGTACCTATTCGGAGACCTCGTATTTCTTGGCAGCTGTGCTATTCTTACATCATTTTAAGTCAATTAAAATTATTAGTGTTGTTTTAACAGCCAGTGCCCCCTGAGGCCAAGTAACAAATGGTGCAATGTGAAGAAAATTGAATAAATAAAATAAGGAGGAAATAAAGGAAACAATAGTTCAGGAAAAGAATGAGAAAAAATTAGTCTATTAACAAAGCCATTTACATTTTTCAAATAGTAACAATACTAATAATATTAAGACTAATAATGATAGTGCATTACCTGAAAAACCAGCCAGGACACAGAACAGAACCAGACTTACAATAAGGCATAACTGGTTGTGGCTGTCAAGATTCGATTTCAAGGACAGGACACTGGGACGACCCCCAGAGCCCCACAGACTCTTCACAGACCTGGCCGGCACTTAAGAGAATGTGGTGGATTCCTTTGTCCTCCACTACTCTTACCCCTGGGTAGGGACAATGCTTTATGCTTTATTTTTAACCTATTCCATGTGGACATGATAGCTTTTTTTTACAGGTTTACCATTTTCACCTCATTCGTAAATAAAGCAACCTATTTGTCCAGTCAGCTGCTCGAGAGTCCATAATGTTCTGAATTCTGCTTCCAGGAAGGAATCAACATGAACATTACAAAACACACATTTTTAGGATGTTAAAATTGGGAAGAAAAATGCTCGAGCCTAAGACTGTATGCAGATTTAAGCATCCTTCAGTAGTATGAGTTTCAGGAAAGTCCTGAAACAAGGGCTTTCCCCAAATGTTGCTTACCTTCTCTGAGCACCAGGTTCCTCACCTGGAAAATGGGAAGAATAGAAGAACCTATTTCAGAAGACAGTTGGGATGATGAAGCAGTATATAATATGGGCAAAGTACTTAGCACAGTGCTTGGCACACGGCAAATACACAATAAATATGTCATTGTTATCATCAGTATGTTTGTTACTCAATCATTGAGATGCAGTCTGACCAGATGTCACCCCGCCATGGGTCCCAGGCTCCCAGCCAGCATGCCACTTCCCTCTAAAGTGGCCTGAAGCTCACACGGCTGCCAGGGGAGTCGCATCCTAACCCGTAGTCCCACGTTAGTGCAGGATGAGCTGGATGCCACTGGTGGGTCTGGAGGGCTGTGCCCACTGAAAGGAGACAAGTTTTCCTAATCCGTCGGCCCAGGGGGGACAGGGTTTTCCAATTCTCACAACAGCCCTGCCTGGGCCTGGGCAAGCCTGGGCCTAAGCTGCCCTTTCCCATGTCTAGGACACACTCTGCCTTCCCAGCCAGGCATTCTGTTCTCCATGCGGGTGTGCCCGGGAAAAGACTAATCATCTGAAATCGCTGGCCAAGAGAACGGATGCCCTGGTGTCACTTGATCAAAGAAGACAGAGCTGTTAATGTACCGGAGCACTCTCACTGCGGAAATGAGTCACACCCCAGAGCTGGGTTGCCGCAGCATCATTCGGAAACTGTAACAAAACTCAAGGGCCCTCTCAAGTGGAGGAGAGGCTGGCAGGTGGCCAGGAAAAGGTGTGGAGGGTGCCAGACGCCTACTAAAAGAACGGCTTCACAGTCTGGCCTCTTGCTATAATTGTCTCTCCTGTTTTCTCTTTTTAAAAAGCTATTTTCCCTATTGTAAATAATCCTATTAAATGAGGACCATTGTCTCTCCTTTCACACAAGAGGCCCATTCAGAGCCTTTAGCAGAAATGAAAGGGAAAAGATGAGGGGCGTGTGTTCCACCAGGAGGGAAGCAGGAGGCAGAGGAGGGAAGGGGCTGGAGTGAGTTAAGGAAGGACCCAGCGTGGCACATATGCCCAGTCATGTGGAAAATATCGTGTGAAACCCCGTTAGTGTTAATGCTGGTTATAAGGAAGAGGGGAGCTGTGCTTGTAGTTTCTAAGAACCTCAGCAGCCAGAAAAATAAGCAGGGGGCCGATCAATGCAATCAGAAGAGCAGATCAGCTGACCACAAAAACACACTTTCTAGAGGCTTTAACATGAAGCTCTGGCTCCAATTTGCCTTAGTTTTCCTGGGAAGCATTGAAATGAGTTTTTCTGCCATTATACAAGGTGGACATTTCATAGGATGGACAATCAGCTGATCTTAAAAAATATTTTGAAGGCCTTTTAAAGTCCTTTTAGAGATGGATTCTTGACTATGCTTATAGTTACCTTTTTACAATTAAGCATCAAGAACTGATGGTCAATCACCAAATTTTTCTCTTTAGTTTTCAAAACACAACTGATAAATTTCAAGGAAAGAAAAGATTGAGCTAGAGAGGCAGCAGGGAACAGTGGTTAAGAGAGAAGGCTTTGGAACCAGACTACATAGATTCAAATCCCAGCTCTCAGTGCAGCCTCGGGCAGGCTCCTCAATCTCTCTGTGCCTCTCATCTATAACTTGGAGATAATAATAGAAAATATCACAGAAGGTTGCTGTGAGAATTAAGTGGGTTAGTATAGGTAAAGTACCTAGAATAATTCCTGGCACATCATAAATACTCAATAAATGTTTGTTGTTATTAAAGAATCATAGACCAATAGAAGAGTAACATCTAACCATACCTTGTTACATATGACTAATCCAGAAGCAGATAACAAATAGGATGGTTTTTACTGTGAGTTTTTCTCCTATGCTGTATGACACAGTGAATGCTTGACATTTTGTTCAGAACAAAATGCAAAGTATGCCTTAATTCTTTTCTATAGTCTTGAAGCATTTGAATATAACTTATCACCCAGGTTGGATATGGAGGTGCCAGTCATGAAATCTTTATTCAATATTTCTGTTGTTTGGCCAGAGATATCCTAAAGACACATTAAATCAGGGTAGTCATCCAGAACCCTATATTCTTGAGAATTGGGTAACTTCTGGGAAATGAACTAGAGAGAAAGCAAATGGCTCCTAAGAAAAGGCCTTTGGCATACACCATGAGTCTCTGACTGACCCTCCAAAATCACCAAGGAAAACATAAGACTGTTCCTTCCTGACACCCGAGACTAATATGCTTTGGTGACTTTTTCCACTTGAATGCTGTCTCTTAACATATTTTAAACTCTAACTTTCCTGTGTACAAGTATTTGTTGGAAGGGGAGCACAGGTAGGTGGTGTGAGTGCAAATTTCACCAAGCCTTGTGTAAACCTCATTAGCAATAAGACTGAATATCATGAGGATATTAATTATTGAAGCTGCATTCTCTGAGAGCAAATTTATATATTTCACTGTGACCAAGCTTTCTCATAGATGGTAGGTCTAACAGTTTGCATCACTCACAAGTTTTGAGACTGCCTTGGATGGACCAAATGTACAAAATGATTCAGCCCTGTCCACATTATAACATGTCTGAGATGAAAGCTAAGAAGTCTCAACATATGGGAACCTGTAAAACTGCTTTAAAAATAGTCATAAAAGAATTATGATCTCAAAAAAACAAGTTTTCAGTAGTATAACACTGCTCATCGAAATCAGTGACAATCTGGATAAGACTAAAATTTATGGCATTTCCTTTAGCTGTGGCTCTTAGCAGGAGAGTCTCTCCCCCTGAGAAGTGGAAATTTGCAAGGTGGATTTGCTTGTCCCAATGACTGGGCATGCAATTGGAATTTAGTGGCAGAGATCTTGCAATTTTAATGTCCTATAATATGGGGACACAATGAAGAGTTGTCCCACAGCCCTCGTTCATTTTTCGTGTCCCATTGGGCATTCATATGTGCATATGGGCTTAGTGCACTCATTCTATTCAGTTTTCTCTCAAAACACGCTAATAAATCTGGTCTGGTATTATGTAGTCTAATGCTGGTTTTCAGTCTGTTGCTTGCTTGTACCTCTGTCTTTTCATTTTCCTGTTTAACTTGACTGGAATGACTACCGATCTTTGTACAGCTCTTAATCCAACAGTCATTTTAAGGTGGTAAAAAATTTAATTCATCACCGTGACTCCTATTGTGGTAATGCTAAAGATTTTCCAAATTGGACTATATATTATTTTATTATCATTCGCTTTATTTATATTTCTTCTTTATAAAAGAGCATTTTAATAAATATTTAAATTATAGGTGAAGGTTGTTTTATATCTTAAAAAGTTCAATTCAGCCTAGAAAAGGGAGCCTATTTATAACATTTTATATACATATTATATACATATTATATGTACATATTTATAAATTGTTATATAGTGTTTGTTATATGTTTACGCTATTAAATGTGTCATGTTATAACTGCCACACAAGCTATAACTAACTAACTTGCAGGTATAGGCTATGTTTTCTTATCCATAACTACACATATTACATGGCTGTCTATATGCATATACTGCATATGCCTATGACACAAAAATATACATACATTAAATTCACACATGGTGTGTACAACATGCATGTTTTGCATGTGTATGTGTTTGCATCACATATGCATGTGTGCACACATGCAACATAGGTGTTCCTGACATGTATGCACATCATGTGTTATATGTGTACCTGTAACATGTGTTATATGTGTTTATGTGCATTCGTGTTATATATATTATATTCATTTGTTATATATTATATATTATAAAGGGGAGCATATTTATAACGTTTTCTATGAAAGGAGGATGCCCTTTCATAGAAGAATAAAGAACCTCTATGAAAGGATACCCTTTCACAGAAAATAAAGTAGCAGTAGCGGCCTTACTGTGAAGTTTATTTCATCTGATTATCTCCCCTCAAACGGGCAGTGATAAGTTTACAACTTTTAGCATGTGAGTCATATTTTCCGGGTATAGTTCACATGTGAATCAATAGGTAAAGAAATATCTGAGAAGGAAAGGAAAGGGGATATAAATGAAGTGACATAATACTTACTGACTCTGTCAGCAATAACATGATCAAAGTCATGCTGGAAACAAGGGCATTCTAGCCAGTTTGCTTACCTTCCTGTCTCTTCCCATTTGTAGGTCTGAGCCAAAGGCAAAGACCTAGAAATATTCTTATGGCTCTCATTTGCATTTTCATATTTGCACATAATTCAATTTCCTAGGCCCAGCTAAGGCTAGCATTAGAAGTGCCCAAAGACATAAAGAAAGAACAGGAGTTAGAGAAATTAGAGATACAAATTCACCAAAATACACTGGAGAGGGAACAGACCCAGAAGCCCTTTTAGAAGCTCCAGCTCCTACAGATTATGGCTCCCAAACTCCTCAGAAATTCTGTCAGTTGACAGGCATCAGGTGCGTCTTCCACCTCCTTATCTTGGTGGGGAGTCACTG
Source organism: Cabassous unicinctus (assembly GCA_029593785.1). Classification (NCBI taxonomy): domain Eukaryota; kingdom Metazoa; phylum Chordata; class Mammalia; order Cingulata; family Chlamyphoridae; genus Cabassous; species Cabassous unicinctus. The sequence goes on from JAQZBX010026984.1 coordinate 17,673, forward strand.
CACCATCAAGTGCAAGGGAAACTCCTGGTTATAAGGCTTGAAGCTAAATGTGATTCAGATACTAGACCATCTAACGCACTAGTAATTCTCTTCTATGCAGTTGACCTAGAGTTTGACTTTAAATTGTCTTCCCTGGTTTCCTCTGGTAACATTTAGAAAATGGCATTTCTTAGCATATTATTAAGGGCTGAGGAAGACTTTAACTAATTGTAGTCAAGGCTATAAAACATGTTTAGGACAAGATCTATCCCTCGTGTTGGCTTTTAGCATTAATCTTGGAAATTTTGCTTCCCAAAGACTTAGGGAAAGCTTATAAAATGGATTTTTGTCCTGGTTCTCAGGGGTATCTCTGCCTAGAGGTGACCACAGCAGTAACCCTAAGGAAAAGGGCACATCATTAAAAGCTGCTGAAGCTAGATTAACCAAGAACCCAGAATGGTCAAACCTTTAGAGGACATGGTCAGATCACCAACATTAAGGCTATGAGACAATCAAATAGGTAATGAGGGACCAATGGGGCAGAGATATAGTAAGAGGTAGTAATAAGTTCTTTGAGGATTTACTGAGAGCCTGAGATGTTACCCTTATGAACATCTCATCATCATTTTATGAGTCTAGCACTGATGTATGTAGGCATAGCCTTTTCACCACCCCACATTGGTCTAAATGCATTTCAAAGACTACTTTGACACATTGGAAGCGGCTGCCTGGAATGCTGGGCTGAGAAGGATTAAGAGCCTGGAACTAGGCTCAGACTATGTAGGGGTGTGTGTGTGTGTGTGTGTGTGTGGTGTGTATTGAGGGGTGCAAAGTGCATGATCCATTAGGAACATTCACTGTGAGTAAGATGGAAGAAGAATGGGCCATAAAATCTGTTTCTCTTAATTCAAAAGCATTCTTTAAAATTAGGCATAGTGAAATAGTCCATGGTTTATCATTGTACCTCCTCTGGCCTTCCTTTCATGCAAAGAGAGAATGCGACTAAACAAAAAGCAAATGCAGTCAGCTCTCATCCATGTGTCCCTAACTGACTGGATTCTGACTCTCAGTTGCAGGGAGCTCTCCTGGTTAACACAGAAATGTGTCCCTGTGGAAAGCCCCCTCTGCCAGCGGAGGATGGGGCCAGGAGAGTGGTGTGCATGGGCAGGGAGCTGATGCCCATGTGGTGAGAGCACAAGTCAAGTGAAAGGAGGAAACTAGATGAACTTCAAGAATATGTTTTCTCCTCAATGACTAGCCAAAGGTGTTATCCAAGAATAATAGCATGTTCTATATGTTTTATAGAAATGATCTGTTAAAGGGTTTCTTTCTGCCTAATGAGATAACAAAAACAGAGATTCTGCCTTACTTAACTTTGTATCCAATTGCCTCATACAGTGCCTGGCATGCAGTAGCACTCAACAAATAGTCCTTATCTGAATGAACTCATGAATATATGGTTATATCTCGCTGATCTTTCATTTCTTCTTCAGTAAAAATGAGGATAACAGTTTATATGAAGATTTTGGAAGTTAATTCAGATGCTTAACCCATAGAAGGTATTTGATAAATATTAATACCTATCCCTTCCTCTGATCAACTCAGGACTGGTTATGAAACTAGGGAAATGTTGTATTTGGCCAGAGAAATTGTGCATATGAAGTATTCAGCCACAGTGGTTTCCCTCTCTTGATATCATTAGGCCTATGCAATTTTCAGAAAGAATTCATCAGTTTCCACTACTGTCTGGCATGACTTTGTCCTCTTAAGGACTCATCCTTCCTCTTTGAACTTGGAATATGTGGGCTTTGAAAGATTATGGTGATTGGTGTCAGAATAAATTCCGATAGTGCTGTGTGGCCCATTTATTTATAAATCTTTGGTTTTGTCTTCGGGTACCCTGCTCTTCTTCAGTTTCTCCTAGATCTTCCAACAAGTTGGCCTGTCTGCCACTCCCAGAGATGTCTCCCATTTGCCTTTCAAGATTCACTTTCCACTCCTATCTGCCCTGCCTTGTGCCTCAAGACTACGACAATGGGCTCCATTGCTGCCTTCTGCTGGTTGGATTCAGCCAATGGGGGAGGATGAGTTGGGATGGCTCTGGCAAGAGACTGATGGAGGATGGGTAGGGAGTAATATTCAAGTATTTATTCCCAAAATTCTCTCCCTTCTGGGTCATCACAGGTTGGCTAATTCCCTCTGCCAAAAGCCACAGCCTTCGTCAGGCAGTCCTCTCCATGCAACTATCTATCTAGGTCTGAAAACTGTTCACTGCCCATTCAGCTTATGGTTGGCAATGACTCCCCTGCCCTCACAAGCCCTGAGATGCTGAGCTATCCCTGAACTATGCTTTCACCTTTGTAAATTGTCTTCATGAAATCATCCTCCATTACTTAGCTTGTATGTGTCATGTTTCTTGTGTTGATCCTAATGATAGATCATCCATGCTTCTGTCTTTTAATCTTTTATTAGACAATATTTGCCTCTTGGAATATTTTAATAATAAAATGATTGTGGTAGACAGAACAATGATCCCCAAAGGCGTCCATGCCATGTTAATTCTTGTAACCTGTGAATATGCTGCCTTACATGGCAAAAGGAAATTTGCAGATGTGATTAAGGATATGGAACTTGAGATGAGGAGATTGTCCAGGATTATTTGGATTGTCCCAATCTAATCAAATGAGTTCTTAAGAACAGAAACCTTTCCTAGTTACAGAAAGAGATATGACAACTGAAGAAAGGTCACAGATATGCAACAATGCTGGGTTTTCAAGTGGAGGAAGAGGACCACAAGATGACCATGAACCAAGGAAGACAGATGTCCTCTAGCAGGTGAAAAAGAGAAGGTAATGGATTCTTCAGGATGAAACACAGCCCTGCCAAAACTTTGATTTTAGCACAGTGAGAATCATGTCAAACTTCTGACATATGGAACTACAAGATAATAAATTTGCATCATTTTAAGCTAGTATATTTGTAGTAATGTATTATGTCAGGCATAGAAAACAGATACAATGATTTTTTTAAAAACATGAGATCCACTCAAAGGATTCTGAACTCTCTCAGAAAATAAAGACCTGACCATACAGGTACTTGAAAAATACTAAATACCACAAAAAAAGGAACCAGGTCAAGACCAATATGTGGCAAAATTTGAGAGACTCTGGAGGGTCCACTGTCAAAAAATATTTTCCCCACTACATACAAAACACTGCTATTACATAAATAATTTTTATTAAAGTAATATTTCTTATTAATAGACAAATGCTTCTGAGAAAATAGAGTAAATTATCACTTATCAGTTATTTACACTTTAGAGAGAAGTAGATGAATGTATAAATATCAAATACTATTATTAATGATAGTCTTTACAAGAATAGTAAATGTCTTTTTCAAAGGGGTAAATAAATGCCTGTATGAATGGGATTTAAAACAGGTTTGATTGCATGGAATAAAAAGTTAGGTCCTCTTAGGGAAGTAGAACATAGTTATGGCCAGGAGAGATGAAGGGTGATGATGGGGGAGATTCCAAAGTCTAGAAAACCTAGAAGCTGAAAGGTGGTAGGGAATAACTATGAAAAATAAGACACAAAATGAGGGTTTTGGGGTCAGAAGTAAAATTTACTTGGTTTAAAATTTTGGCTCAGTCTGACTTTGGCAAGGCTAACATCCTCTTAAATAAATTCCCTTCTGTGCTGCACTGTTCAATAGGCTTGATTTGACCCATTCAACCACAAACATTTATTTTTATGTGCTAGATAATATGCTAAATGCTGACATTATAGGAATAAAATAAGACACAGACCCTCCCCTCCAGAATGTCTCATGGTAGCAAAGCAATGACCAAGTATGTCTGTGTGAAGGACATGGGATAAAAGAAGCCAGGAGGGTTGGTGAAAAGAGGCGAGTTAGATAGAAGTTTTAGCTCCATTCATATCCACATGGGAGGGGAAACCTAAACAGTGGACTTCTGCTTCCTATCAACTCTCTGCTTGCAGCTCCAATGGGCATCAGAAGACAACATACACAGCATGTCCCGCCTTGAGAATAGAGTTGGAAACAAGACTGCTCTTTAAAGCAGCTTGGTAGCTAAATTTGAAGGCCAATTTTAAAATCCTTCATGAGTTTAAAATGTGCTTCTGAATCAAGTATTCTAAACCTCACTGGGTTTTCAATTTTTTTTCCATTTCTATTTTCTAAGTTTGCAAATAGAATTCAGAATGCTATATCTCACAGCACTTGGTAAAATATTAATGGATGATGGATAGATAGACTACAGTGATGACTTGCACTTAATATTATAAACTATCTTAGGTAAGTAAGATGTTTTTAAAAGCCCACTTCATGTTATAAACCCTTTGTATGAACAAACCAAATTTACTCAACTCTTGCTTTGATTTTACAGAGAAACAGTAATTCAGTGGGTTTGTATAGACGTTCCCATAAAGTTGGTAAGTTAATGATGGACTTGGAATTCTGGGAGGAATTTTCAGAAGATTTTTGAAAACTGGAGCTGACGGGCAATTATGTATCTTTAAGAATGTAAGTGATCATTAGATTATAACGTAGAACACAAGCACTACTCTCTTGATGGTAACATGGCTTAAATTTGCTCCAGGACTTGGGGACTTTTAAAAGCCATCATATTTGAGGGACCAATCTCATCTGGTGAAAAAGGGAAAAATAAAAAACAAAGAGTGAAGAAAATATAAGAAATCAAAATGCTTAGATTTGCCAAAATTATAATAAGCTCCCAAATCCTTTCTTTAATCTTTAAAGCTTCAAAACTTCTAAATATCACACATGGGAACAAACATCTCTTCATTGTGTTATAGGGGAACAGACATTTCTTTTCATTGAACTTCAGACTTTATTAATTACTCTTGCACAATGTTATTATAAACTGTTGTTGATTATCTGACTCTTCTGGGCATGTAAGTGATGCCAGAATGTCAGTTTCACATTAAAAGGATGTCGTTTGTGAAAACTAAATACAGAAATAGTGCATGTGTTTAATTAAGGCTTTAATCTTCTCTGAGTCCATTTTTTAGAAAGGGGGGGAGGTGGCGCCTTGGATGCCTATAGGGTTGATGATACTTTCCTAAAATGATTCCTAGGCCTACACTAAGTATTAGCAAACATCCATTTGTGTTAGTAATTAACTTTAATGACTTGATATTGTTTTACCTCTCTTGATTGTATATTTCAGTCCAGATACTTATGAACTAATAGTGCCCTCTATATATTTTGCTCAATTAAAAAAAAAAGCCAAATAAAACTGCCCACTTAGCCAACAGCTTGGAGAAAATAACTAGGCAGAAAAATGATGGGGAAGCAATGAGAGAGCAGGGGGGGCGAAGTATGTCTGAGAAACTGGGGAAAGAGTTTTTTAAAGAGAGAAGCAAAGATGGGGATTAAAAAAATCAGGGAGCTGGAAAAGGAGAAGAGGAAAGCAACAGGGTGTTGAGTCAAGGCCAGGGCAGGCACTACCACCACCTCCCAAGTGTGCGGACGGGTCCCGGGCTCCTGGTGACTAGCAGCCAGAAGCAGAGTGGTCGGGTCACGCTCAAGCTTGCAGCTGGTTCTTTACATGGAGAAGATGAGCGTAAAAGGAAATGTCAGAAAATTAAGCCCACCGCTAAAGGATATTTTCTTTTACAGATTTCCAGAGAAAGCTTTGTTTTCACTTAGCAGGCCCCATTAGTAACGAAAATGTACTCAATATTTCCTCTTCAGCCTCCGACAGCTGCATTTGAGGGTTTCCTTTCTTGGTTTTCTATCATCCTTCCCCTGGACAAAATGCCACCTAGCTAAAGAGAACTGTGGAAAACAGATCATGGGCTCTGGGTGGGTATCTGTTTCCCTTCTTATTTGTGGAGGAAGGGGAAAGAGGCTGAGAGAAAAACCCGATGGATGGTCCCCTACTGACTATGAAAGGCTGATTGTGGCAGGTTTCAGAAAAACAAGCTCCCCCATTTTTTGTGAGAATGACTGGTAGTTTAAGAAAAAGAAAAGAAAAAATCACCTCTTCCAAAATACGTCAAATGTTGAAACACAACAAAAAAAAATTCTCCTTTATTCATTTCTTTTTTCCATACATGGCCTTGGAATGCTTGCTGACAGAGCCCCACTCAGACTTCAGCTTCCAGAGAGTACCCTTGAGTTCTAATGATAACTGTAATGATATTTTGTGGGTACCCCACTGCTTAAACAAAGACAGACTTTGTAATGCGCCCCAGAGCATCAAAAATGGATGTTAGAAAACATTAATATTACTATTTTTATCACCATTTAGTGAGCAGTGCTGGAAGATATTAATATTACCATGATCATTATTACGGTGAGATAACGAAGAAGCGGAACTCCATGTGGCAAAGAGACTGTTAAGGGGAAAAAATGATCATCTTATTTTTCTCTAAGTTGTTCGCATCAGGCTTAACTCGAAAAATAATCACAGTGGCTAACAGAGTCAGGAGTCAGGGTAATTAAGTGGGTAAATGAGGCAGGTGTCATTTGAATTTATGCATATTCCTTTATCCCTTTGTTTGCTCTGCCTTTCTTTTTCCCTGGTTCTCCACCACAATGTTGTTTATTCATGGAGGGCATGCCACAGTTTTTAATACTGGGGGGGGATCTGAATCCCTTCATCCGACTGGCCAATGTGTAGACTGGAGAGAACACTGGGGGATCAAAGTGATATGAAGACAACAGGGGTTTCATTAAAATGTTCTGTTCTCTGCCTGAGGACAGAGCAGTGAGAAAAGGGTGAAAAAAATCATCTAGCCCAAACAAGTTTAACTTAAAAAAAAACCAACGAACCACCTGTGGTCTCCTTGGAAACAGGCACGCACACCCTCCAGCCACCTTTTAATGAAACCCCAGAGCCCCTTTATTAATTTATTAAAGAATCTATTTTCTGAAGATTCATAAACCGCATATAACTCATATTCCAACACATCGCTGCTATGCTAATGGCATGCACTTCTATGAATAATTAATTATTTAATTAGTAATAATTAGAGGTTGTGGTATAGGTCAAACCATTGGACTGACAGCATGCTGTTGTCAAAATGTCACTCGAATTAACAGAACAGCATTTAAGCAGAGAGTGATTCATCATTTAGGGTGGTTCCCTACCTACCCCCTCCCTCCCCCACCCCTAAATATCTTTCACAGCATATGCCATTTTAGGATCTATTGTATAACATGTCAAATGGAGCATTTAATGTTGAACATTTTATAGAACGTGTGTAGCCTTCAAGACTTTGTTAGATGCACAGGACAGGGTAAATTAAGTAACTGAAATTATGACATTCACACACTACAGCAACATTACATAAATTTGCATGATTTACATATAATTTCTGACACTTTTTATAGCAGTGGGCCTAAGTGTTTATAAAGAATAAATACACTCAATATGCAAAATTGTCCAAATATATTGAAATACAATTGTGTAGGTAGCCCTGGGGAAATAGTCCTTAAAGATTATTAATCTAAAACAATCTAACATTATTGTGCAATTACTCTGTGCCAGACCTTTACATTGACTTTTGCATTCAGTCCCTACTCCAGCTCTACTGAGAGAGATACTTGATCTTCACCATACAAGAAAGGGACATGAGAATGGTAGCTTTCTGAGCTGGGAAACTGGCCTCCCAGGTTGAAAGCTCAGCCCTAGCCGTGTCACTCTAGCCATGTCAATTACGTCCTTGGTACCTCAGGTTCTTCATCAGTCACATGGAACTAATGATAGCAGCTACCTCTACGTATTCAATGAAATAATCCATTCAAAGCGTGTAGCAAAACACCTGACCCACAACAAGCTCTCAAGAAATGATAGCTATTTTACTTCATATTTTTAAAGTCACCTTTAAATATATATGGGAGATGCTTTAAGTTGGACAAGGTAGACATTTATGACCTCATTATTCAGATCAGGAAACTAAGCCAGGTATCATATCTCTGATCCTCTAAACCAAGGTTCACAAACCTTTTCTGTAGAGAGGCAGATAGTAAATATTTTCCATTTTGCAATCCATATGGTCCTTCTTGCAACTCCTAAACTTGTTGTTACAGTAAAAAGGAGCTGCAGCCAATACATAAGTGAATAAGGGTTACTGTGTTCCAATAAAACTTTATTTACAAAATCTGTCAGCAGGCTGGCTCTAAGCCATGTTGCCAGAAGGTGGTGAATTAATGAAGGAATACCTTAATCTTAGTGCTATACTCAGCCCAGATAATATCCCAGTAATTAAATTTGTAGTACCTAAAACAGTGGAATTTACCTCTTGGTTTTTATATCCAAAAGTCAAATTTACCTTTAAGTATGATAATATAGTACTATTTAGGGAAATCCTATAATGGAAACTTAACAAAACAAATAGACTTTTAAAAAAAATCTAGGAGAAGCTGCAAGATGGCGTTGGCTTAAAAGGGTGCTCACCATCTCTCTTGCAAGCGATGGCTGAGTTGGGGTAAGATTCTGCCCAAATGGCTGTTTTGGAAACCCACAGAGCAGGAGGCTTTGGAGCATCGATCTGGAGGAAGCTGGACAGGGGGATAAGTTGCTCAAGGTAAAGCCATGAGTTTCTCACTCCTTGGCTGGAAACTGTGGACAGCTAAGCCCCACCCTTGGGGCATGAAGCAGGTGTGAGCCCCGACTCCTGCCAGCCAACCAGGTGGAGGGTACTCCGAGAGTAGGAGGGTTCTGGTGATGGATGGAGAGGAGTTTCCTTTCTGTGGGTTTGGTTGCCTGGACCCCATTTGAGCTTCAGGGTACATATCAGCTGGCTAGAGGTGGCACCAGGAAGAGGGGAGAGGTGAATCTGCTGAGGAAGCCTAACCACCCTGGGATAGAGAAACTTGGCTTGGGAGGGGGCGGAGTCAGGCAATTGACTAGTCCCATGCAGAAAAATATCAAAATTTCAACTTCTCTAAGGGAAGCAGGCAGTAGGAAGCACTTAATAGGCTTCCCAGAGCATATTTAGGGTCCCCTGGGAGGAGGGGGTGGTCTGGAAGAGGGTTGAGAGCCATTTTTCTGTGGTGAGTTCAGTCACCAGGGTCCCATTTCAATTTCAGAAGGGAACTCCACTTTACTTGGAGAGGTAAAGGAATTATCTGCTCACACAGGCTATTGCATCCTGCCTCCCTGGGAAAGAAAGCAATAAGAATAGAAAGGGGGCAGACAGACAGACTCCTAATCAGCAGGAATCTACCCAACTGCAAAGAGTCAAACCTGCCCTAGGGAAAGTGACTGGATAGCTTTCTGAAGAGCTAATAGACCCAACAAGAAAGGTTAACTCAGTGGAAAAGATTCTGCCTTGAAAATATAAGGCCCCTAGTTCAATTCTTGGCTCCTTTTAGAACAGTGATCCACCAGGATATCAAACATCCAGCTGGTACTTTAGGACAGGGAGAACATAGACATTATTTTTGTATTAGCTTCTCTTGGGTCTCTTATTTTTCCTAAAAAATGGTTACCTTTTTAAAAAAAAAATGTAACTTAGTTTACTCGCTAAAACCTGCTTCAAAACCTGTAGAGGGCAGGCAGCAGGTTAATTGATAGATGAATACATGCAGCCTGAGAAGCTCAACAGGCTGTTTTTCCTTAGTTTGTAATTGATTGTTTGCTTGTGTGTTTGGGATTTTTTGTTGCTTTTTAGTTTTTCTTTCCTCTTTCTCCCCCACCCCCCTTTTTAAAATTAGGTGCTGCTGGCTTGTTTCTTGTTTGCTGTGTTTCCTGTTCCTTGATTTCCCCTTTTTTGTGTATACCAATTTTGTCTACCAACACTATCTCTTTTCCTTCCTTCATCTTTCTATCTTCTGCTTTCTGTTGTTGTTCTTACATTCCACCTCTCTTTCTTTAGTCCTCAATTTTTCTGGTTTTTCTTTCTATCTTGTCTATCTTGTTTTCTTTCTTTTATTAACTCTTTTTCTTTTTATCTTTTCTTTTTTCTTTCCCTATCTCATAATTCTGACCTTTTAAATCATTCTATATATTTTTCTGTATTCAGTTTCCCACTTCATTGTTGGTACTCCACTTTTTTATTCCTATTACTCTACACTGCTTACATGAGCTAAATATTAATTTTCCAAGGTATTATATGGTTCCTCTTCTAATTTTTACTATTATTATTACTATTATTCTTTTTCTTTTCTTACCTCTTTTGCTTTCTCTGGCCCTAATTTTTTTCCTTCAAGGGAACATAGACAACAGCAAGGAAATAGAATAAGAGGAACAAAGTGTCAAAGAGAAAACTTAACAACCACACAAAAACAGAAACTAAATAAAACCATAGATTAGACAGAGAAGTTAATTAACTGAATAAACCCATCAAGTTAAAAAGATACCAGACAGCAATAAAAAATTATGAAATGTACTAAGAAACAGGAAGACATGGCCCAGGCCAATGAACAAACTAAAAACCAGGAAGAGATGCAGAACATTGAACAACTAATCAAAGCCATTCAAAACATATGATGGACCAACTTAATGAAGTGAAGGAAGAGATTGAGGATATTAAGAAGACACTGGGAGAACATACTGAAGAAATTTTAAACATACATAAAAAGATTATGGATATGATGGTGATGAATGGCACAATCCAAGAAATCAAATCCAAGAAAACATAACAGCAGATTTGAACAGGCAGCAGAAAGAATTAATGATATGTAAGACAGTACAGCTGAAATTAAACAGATAGTAGAACAGATAGATAAAAAATAGAAAAAAATCCAGCAGGGACTTAGGGATTTGAACAACATCACAAAATGCACAAACATATGCATTATAGGTATCCCAGAAGGAGAAGAGAAGGGAAAGGGGACAAGAGGAGTGTTGGAGGAAATAATGGCTGAAAACTTCCCAATCCTATTGAGGGAGATGGATGTACATGTCCAGGAAGTGCAGCGCACCCCAAACAGTATAAATCCCAACAGGCTTACTCTAAGACATATATACTTGTCAAAATGTCCAATGCT